>JACATO010001748.1:0-12212 GCA_018389105.1 Nautilus pompilius | reverse complement strand
AATAAACGAACAACAGCTAAGAAAAATGTAACCATTCAAAAAAGTATAGAAGTTAAAAAGGTGCATTAGTTTAAGGAGGTACAAACATGTATCATATATGAAGTGGTAAACGAGAAATCAATTCACAATTATAAACGCGTACAGAGTTCAGAAGTTATAAGCATTCTTCAGTTTAGATGTCATAATCATGCATAAATCATAGGTAACAAACGAACCTAAGTACAGAATGTTTTTAAACGAATGTCACTTCCGAAGTAGTGACAAACGTCCATCAATTCAGCAGGCATAAAAGAGCTGCAGTCCAGAAGTTATAAATGTGCATCAATTCAGCAGGTATAATGAGCATCATTTTTGAAGGTATAAACGAGTATCAATTCAGCAGGTATAATGAGCATCATTTTAGAAGGTATAACGGGAGTAACAGTTAAGATGTAAACGTGCACCACTCTAGAAGTTATAAATGTGCATCAGTTCAGGAGGTTCAAACATGTATCATTATGAAGTGGTAAACGAGAATCAATTCACAAAATTATAAACGCGTAGAACGTCATTTAGAGTCAGAAGTATTTAGTAATCTTCAGTTCAGATGTTTATATAATCGAACATTAGTTCAGAAGTACTAAACGAAACAATTAAGAATGTTATAAACGTGCGTCAATTCACAAATTATAAACGCGTAAGATTTCAGAAGTTATTAGCAATCTTCAGTTCAGATGTAATAATCGAACCTTAGTTCAGAAGTACTAATCGGAACAATGTAAGAATGTTATACACGAGCGAGTGAGTACATATGTTATAATCGAACATGCGTTCAGAAGTAACAAACGAACATAAGTACAGAATGTTATAAAACGAATGTCACATCAGCAGTGACAAACGTCCATCAATTCAGCAGGTATAATGAGCACCATTTTAGAAGGTATAAAGGACCATCAGTTCAGATGTTTTAATCGAGCATCAGTTCAGATGACATAATCGAGCATTAGTTAAGAAGTAATAAACGAGTATAAGTGTAGAATGTTATATACAATCGTTAGTAGTACCAAAGTAATAAACGAACAACAGCTAAGAAAATGTAACCATTCAAAAGTATAGAAGTTAAAAAAAGGTGCATTAGTTAAGGAGGTACAACATGTATCATTCATGAAGTAGTAAACGAGAATCAATTCACAAATTATAAAACACGTAAGAGTTCAGATGTTATAAGCAATCTTCAGTGTTAGATGTCATAATCATGCATTAAAACATAGGTAACAAACGAACATAAGTACAGAATGTTTTAAACGTCCATCAATTCAGCAGGCATAAAAGAGCTGCAGTCCAGAAGTTATAAATGTGCATCAATTCAGCAGGTATAATGAGCATCATTTTTGAAGGTATAACGAGTATCAATTCAGCAGGTTCTAATGAGCATCATTTAGAAGGTATAACGAGGTGTAAAAGTTAAGATGTAAACGTGCACCAGTCTACAAGTTATAAATGTGCATCAGTTCAGAGAGGTACAAACATGTATCATTTATGAAGTGGTAAACGAGAATCAATTCACAAATTATAAACGCGTAAGATTTCAGAAGTATTAGTAATCTTCAGTTCAGATGTTATAATCGAACATTAGTTCAGAAGTACTAAACGAAACAATGTAAGAATGTTGTAAACGAGCGTCAATTCACAAATTATAAACGCGTAAGAGTCAGAGTGTTATAAGCAATCTTCAGTTTAGATGTCATAATCATGCATTAAATCATAGGTAACAAACGAACATAAGTACAGAATGTTTTTAAACGAATGTCACTTCAGCAGTGACAAACGTCCATCAATTCAGCAGGTATAATGAGTATCATTTTAGAAGTTATATACGAGTAACAGTTAAGATGTAAAAGTGCACCAGTCTAGAAGTGATAAATGTGCATCAGTTCAGGAGGTACAAACATGTATGATTTATGAAGTGGTAAACGAGAATCAATTCACAAATTATAAATGTGTAAGATTTCAGAAGTATTTAGCAATCTTGAGTTCAGATGTTATAATCGAACCTTATTTGAAGACGATAATAAACGGAACACTGTAAGAATGTTTATAAACGAGCATGAGTACATATGTTATAATCGAACATGCGTTCAAAGTAACAAACGAACTAAGTACAGAATGTTATAAACGAATGTCACATCAGCAGTGACAAACGTCCATCAATTCAGCAGGTATAATGAGCACCATTTTAGAAGGTATAAACGACCATCAGTTCAGATGTTTTTAATCGAGCATCAGTTCAGATGACATAATCGAGCATTAGTTAAGAAGTAATAAACGAGTATAAGTGTAGAATGTTATAAACAATCATTAGTAGTACCAAAGTAATAAACGAACAACAGCTAAGAAAATGTAACCATTCAAAAGTATAGAAGTTAAAAAGGTGCATTAGTTAAGGAGGTACAAACACATGTATCATTATGAAGTGGTAAACGAGAGAATCAATTCACAAATTATAAACGCGTAAGAGTTCAGATGTTATAAGCATTCTTCAGTTTAGATGTTCATAATCATGCATTAAATCATAGGTAACAAACGAACATAAGTACAGAATGTTTTAAACGAATGCACTTCAGCAGCAGTGACAACGTCCATCAATTCAGCAGGCATAAAAAGAGCTGCAGTCCAGAAGTTATAAATGTGCATCAATTCAGCAGGTATAATGAGCATCATTTTTGAAGGTATAAACGAGTATCAATTCAGCAGGTATAATGAGCATCATTTTAGAAGGTATAAACGAGTAACAGTTAAGATGTAAACGTGCACCACTCTAGAAGTTATAAATGTGCACCAGTTCAGGAGGTTCAAACATGTATCATATGAAGTGGTAAACGAGAATCATTCACAAATTTAAACGCGTAAGATTTCAGAAGTAATTTAGTAATCTCAGTTCAGATGTTATAATCGAACATTAGTTCAGAAGTACTAAACGAAACAATTTAAGAATGTTATAAACGTGCGTCAATTCACAAATTATAAACGCGTAAGATTTCAGAAGTTATTAGCAATCTTCAGTTCAGATGTAATAATCGAACCTTAGTTCAGAAGTACTAATCGGAACAAGTAAGAATGTTATAAACGAGCATGAGTACATATGTTATAATCGAACATGCGTTCAGAAGTAACAAACGAACATAAGTACAGAATGTTATAAACGAATGTCACATCAGCAGTGACAAACGTCCATCAATTCAGCAGGTATAATGGCACCATTTAGAAGGTATAAAGGACCATCAGTTCAGATGTTTTAATCGAGCATCAGTTCAGATGACATAATCGAGCATTAGTTAAGAAGTAATAAACGAGTATAGTGTAGAATGTTATATACAATCGTTAGTAGTACCCAAAGTAATAAACGAACAACAGCTAAGAAAATGTAACCTTCAAAAGTATAGAAGTTAAAAAGGTTTGCATTAGTTAAGGAGGAGGTACAAACATGTATCATCATGAAGTAGTAAACGAGAATCAATTCACCAATTTAAACACGTAAGAGTTCAGATGTTATAAGCAATCTTCAGTTTAGATGTCATAATCATGCATTAAAACATAGGTAACAAACGAACATAAGTACAGAATGTTTTTAAACGTCCATCAATTCAGCAGGCATAAAGAGCTGCAGTCCAGAAGTTTATAAATGTGCATCAATTCAGCAGGTATAATGAGCATCATTTTTGAAGTATAAAACGAGTATCAATTCAGCAGGTATAATGAGCATCATTTTAGAAGGTATAAACGAGTAACAGTTAAGATGTAAAAGTGCACCAGTCTAGAAGTTATAAATGTGCATCAGTTCAGGAGGTACAAACGTATGATTTATGAAGTGGTAAACGAGAATCAATTCACAAATTATAAACGCGTAAGATTTTAGAAGTATTTAGCAATCTTCAGTTCAGATGTTATAATCGAACCTTAGTTCAGAAGTAATAAACGGAACAATGTAAGAATGTTATAAACGAGCATGAGTACATATGTTATAATCGAACATGCGTTCAGAAGTAACAAACGAACATAAGTACAGAATGTTATAAACGAATGTCACATCAGCCAGTGACAAACGTCATCAATTCAGCAGGTATAATGAGCACCATTTTAGAAGGTATAAACGACCATCAGTTCAGATGTTTTTAATCGAGCATCAGTTCAGATGACATAATCGAGCATTAGTTAAGAATAATAAACGAGTATAAGTGTAGAATGTTATAAACAATCATTAGTAGTACCAAAGTAATAAACGAACAACAGCTAAGAAAATGTAACCATTCAAAAAGTATAGAAGTTAAAAAGGTGCATTAGTTAAGGAGGTACAAACATGTATCATTATGAAGTGGTAAACGAGAATCAATTCAAAAATTATAAACGCGTAAGAGTTCAGATGTTATAAGCATTCTTCAGTTTAGATGTCATAATCATGCATTAAAATCATAGGTAACAAACGAACATAAGTACAGAATTTTTTAAACGAATGTCACTTCAGCAGTGACAAACGTCCATCAATTCAGCAGGCATAAAAGAGCTGCAGTCCAGAAGTTATAAATGTGCATCAATTCAGCAGGTATAATGAGCATCATTTTAGAAGGTATAAACGAGTAAAAGTTAAGATGTAAACGTGCACCAGTCTACAAGTTATAAATGTGCATCAGTTCAGGAGGTACAAACACAGTATCATTTATGAAGTGGTAAACGAGAATCAATTCACAAATTATAAAACGCGTAAGATTTCAGAAGTATTTAGTAATCTTCAGTTCAGATGTTATAATCGAACATTAGTTCAGAAGTACTAAACGAAACAATGTAAGAATGTTGTAAACGAGCGTCAATTCACAAATTATAAACGCGTAAGAGTTCAGATGTTTATAAGCAATCTTCAGTTTAGATGTCATAATCATGCATTAAATCATAGGTAACAAACGAACATAAGTACAGAATGTTTTAAACGAATGTCACTTAGCAGTGACAAACTCCATCAATTCAGCAGCTATCAATGCTAGTTAGTATAATTTAGTATTTTAGAAGTTATATACGAGTAACAGTTAAGATGTAAAAGTGCCACCAGTCTAGAAGTTTATAAATGTGCATCAGTTCAGGAGGTACAAACATGTATGATTTATGAAGTGGTAAACGAGAATCAATTCACAAATTATAAATGTGTAAGATGAAGTAGTTAGCAATAGCAATCAGTTCAGTTTTATGTTATAATCGAACCTTAGTTCAGAAGTAATAAACGGAACAATGTAAGAATGTTATAAACGAGCATGAGTACATATGTTATAATCGAACATGCGTTCAGAAGTAACAAACGAACATAAGTACAGAATGTTATAAACGAATGTCACATCAGCAGTGACAAACGTCCATCAATTCAGCAGGTATAATGAGCACCATTTTAGAAGGTATAAACGACCATCAGTTCAGATGTTTTAATCGAGCATCAGTTCAGATGACATAATCGAGCATTAGTTAAGAAGTAATAAACGAGTATAAGTGTAGAATGTTATAAACAATCATTAGTAGTACCAAAGTAATAAACGAACAACAGCTAAGAAAATGTAACCATTCAAAGTATAGAAGTTAAAAAGGTGCATTAGTTAAGGAGGTACAAACATGTATCATTATGAAGTGGTAAACGAGAATCAATTCACAAATTATAAACGCGTAAGAGTTCAGATGTTATAAGCATTCTTCAGTTTAGATGTCATAATCATGCATTAAATCATAGGTAACAAACGAACATAAGTACAGAATGTTTTAAACGAATGTCACTTCAGCAGTGACAAACGTCCATCAATTCAGCAGGCATAAAAGAGCTGCAGTCCAGAAGTTATAAATGTGCATCAATTCAGCAGGTATAATGAGCATCATTTTAGAAGGTATAAACGAGTAACAGTTAAGTTGTAAAAGTGCACCAGTCTAGAAGTTATAAATGTGCATCAGTTCAGGAGGTACAAACATGTATCATTATGAAGTGGTAAACGAGAATCAATTTACAAATTATAAACGCGTAAGAATTCAGATGTTATAAGCAATCTTCAGTTTAGATGTCATAATCATGCATTAAATCATAGGTAACAAACGAACATAAGTACAGAATGTTTTAAACGAATGTCACTTCAGCAGTGACAAACGTCCATCAATTCAGCAGGTATAATGAGTATCATTTTAGAAGTTATATACGAGTAAGTTAAGATGTAAACGTGCACCACTCTAGAAGTTATAAATGTGCATCAGTTCAGGAGGTACAAACATGTATCATTATGAAGTGGTAAACGAGAATCAATTCACAAATTATAAACGCGTAAGAGTTCAGATGTTATAAGCAATCTTCAGTTTAGATGTCATAATCATGCATTAAATCATAATTAACAAACGAACATAAGTACAGAATATTAAAACGAATGTCACTTCAGCAGTGACAAACGTCCATCAATTCAGCAGGTATAATGAGTATCATTTTAGAAGTTATATACGAGTAACAGTTAAGATGTAAACGTGCACCACTCTAGAAGTTATAAATGTGCATCAGTTCAGGAGGTTCAAACATGTATCATTATGAAGTGGTAAACGAGAATCAATTCACAAATTATAAACGCGTAAGATTTCAGAAGTATTTAGTAATCTTCAGTTCAGATGTTATAATCGAACATTAGTTCAGAAGTACTAAACGAAACAATTTAAGAATGTTATAAACGTGCGTCAATTCACAAATTATAAACGCGTAAGATTTCAGAAGTTATTAGCAATCTTCAGTTCAGATGTAATAATCGAACCTTAGTTCAGAAGTACTAATCGGAACAATGTAAGAATGTTATAAACGAGCATGAGTACATATGTTATAATCGAACATGCGTTCAGAAGTAACAAACGAACATAAGTACAGAATGTTATAAACGAATGTCACATCAGCAGTGACAAACGTCCATCAATTCAGCAGGTATAATGAGCACCATTTTAGAAGGTATAAAGGACCATCAGTTCAGATGTTTTAATCGAGCATCAGTTCAGATGACATAATCGAGCATTAGTTAAGAAGTAATAAACGAGTATAAGTGTAGAATGTTATATACAATCGTTAGTAGTACCAAAGTAATAAACGAACAACAGCTAAGAAAATGTAACCATTCAAAAGTATAGAAGTTAAAAAGGTGCATTAGTTAAGGAGGTACAAACATGTATCATTCATGAAGTAGTAAACGAGCGTCAATTCACAAATTATAAACGCGTAAGAGTTCAGATGTTATAAGCAATCTTCAGTTTAGATGTCATAATCATGCATTAAATCATAGGAAACAAACGAACATAAGTACAGAATGTTTTAAACGTCCATCAATTCAGCAGGCATAAAAGAGCTGCAGTCCAGAAGTTATAAATGTGCATCAATTCAGCAGGTATAATGAGCATCATTTTTGAAGGTATAAACGAGTATCAATTCAGCAGGTATAATGAGCATCATTTTAGAAGGTATAAACGAGTAAAAGTTAAGATGTAAACGTGCACCAGTCTACAAGTTATAAATGTGCATCAGTTCAGGAGGTACAAACATGTATCATTTATGAAGTGGTAAACGAGAATCAATTCACAAATTATAAACGCGTAAGATTTCAGAAGTATTTAGTAATCTTCAGTTCAGATGTTATAATCGAACATTAGTTCAGAAGTACTAAACGAAACAATGTAAGAATGTTGTAAACGAGCGTCAATTCACAAATTATAAACGCGTAAGAGTTCAGATGTTATAAGCAATCTTCAGTTTAGATGTCATAATCATGCATTAAATCATAGGTAACAAACGAACATAAGTACAGAATGTTTTAAACGAATGTCACTTCAGCAGTGACAAACGTCCATCAATTCAGCAGGTATAATGAGTATCATTTTAGAAGTTATATACGAGTAACAGTTAAGATGTAAAAGTGCACCAGTCTAGAAGTTATAAATGTGCATCAGTTCAGGAGGTACAAACATGTATGATTTATGAAGTGGTAAACGAGAATCAATTCACAAATTATAAATGTGTAAGATTTCAGAAGTATTTAGCAATCTTCAGTTCAGATGTTATAATCGAACCTTAGTTCAGAAGTAATAAACGGAACAATGTAAGAATGTTATAAACGAGCATGAGTACATATGTTATAATCGAACATGCGTTCAGAAGTAACAAACGAACATAAGTACAGAATGTTATAAACGAATGTCACATCAGCAGTGACAAACGTCCATCAATTCAGCAGGTATAATGAGCACCATTTTAGAAGGTATAAACGACCATCAGTTCAGATGTTTTAATCGAGCATCAGTTCAGATGACATAATCGAGCATTAGTTAAGAAGTAATAAACGAGTATAAGTGTAGAATGTTATAAACAATCATTAGTAGTACCAAAGTAATAAACGAACAACAGCTAAGAAAATGTAACCATTCAAAAGTATAGAAGTTAAAAGGTTAAAAATTGCAGTAGTAAGGAGGTACAAACATGTATCATTATGAAGTGGTAAACGAGAATCAATTCAAAAATTATAAACGCGTAAGAGTTCAGATGTTATAAGCATTCTTCAGTTTAGATGTCATAATCATGCATTAAATCATAGGTAACAAACGAACATAAGTACAGAATTTTTTAAACGAATGTCACTTCAGCAGTGACAAACGTCCATCAATTCAGCAGGCATAAAAGAGCTGCAGTCCAGAAGTTATAAATGTGCATCAATTCAGCAGGTATAATGAGCATCATTTTTGAAGGTATAAACGAGTATCAATTCAGCAGGTATAATGAGCATCATTTTAGAAGGTATAAACGAGTAACAGTTAAGATGTAAACGTGCACCACTCTAGAAGTTATAAATGTGCATCAGTTCAGGAGGTTCAAACATGTATCATTATGAAGTGGTAAACGAGAATCAATTCACAAATTATAAACGCGTAAGATTTCAGAAGTATTTAGTAATCTTCAGTTCAGATGTTATAATCGAACATTAGTTCAGAAGTACTAAACGAAACAATTAAGAATGTTATAAACGTGCGTCAATTCACAAATTATAAACGCGTAAGATTTCAGAAGTTATTAGCAATCTTCAGTTCAGATGTAATAATCGAACCTTAGTTCAGAAGTACTAATCGGAACAATGTAAGAATGTTATAAACGAGCATGAGTACATATGTTATAATCGAACATGCGTTCAGAAGTAACAAACGAACATAAGTACAGAATGTTATAAACGAATGTCACATCAGCAGTGACAAACGTCCATCAATTCAGCAGGTAGGTATAATGAGCACCATTTTAGAAGGTATAAAGGACCATCAGTTCAGATGTTTTAATCGAGCATCAGTTCAGATGACATAATAAGTACAGAATGTTTTAAACGAATGTCACTTCAGCAGTGACAAACGTCCATCAATTCAGCAGGCATAAAAGAGCTGCAGTCCAGAAGTTATAAATGTGCATCAATTCAGCAGGTATAATGAGCATCATTTTTAGAAGGTATAAACGAGTAAAAGTTAAGATGTAAACGTGCACCAGTCTACAAGTTATAAATGTGCATCAGTTCAGGAGGTACAAACATGTATCATTTATGAAGTGGTAAACGAGAATCAATTCACAAATTATAAAACGCGTAAGATTTCAGAAGTATTTAGTATCTTCAGTTCAGATGTTATAATCGAACATTAGTTCAGAAGTACTAAACGAAACAATGTAAGAATGTTGTAAACGAGCGTCAATTCACAAATTATAAACGCGTAAGAGTTCAGATGTTATAAGCAATCTTCAGTTTAGATGTCATAATCTCATGCATTAAATCATAGGTAACAAACGAACATAAGTACAGAATGTTTTAAAACGAATGTCACTTCAGCAGTGACAAACGTCCATCAATTCAGCAGGTATAATGAGTATCATTTTAGAAGTTATATACGAGTACAGTAACAGTAAGATGTAAAAGTGCACCAGTCTAGAAGTTATAAATGTGCATCAGTTCAGGAGGTACAAACATGTATGATTTATGAAGTGGTAAACGAGAATCAATTCACAAATTATAAATGTGTAAGATTTCAGAAGTATTTAGCAATCTTCAGTTCAGATGTTATAATCGAACCTTAGTTCAGAAGTAATAAAACGGAACAATGTAAGAATGTTATAAACGAGCTGAGTACATATGTTATAATCGACATGCGTTCAGAAGTAACAAACGAACATAAGTACAGAATGTTATAAACGAATGTCACATCAGCAGTGACAAACGTCCATCAATTCAGCAGGTATAATGAGCACCATTTTAGAAGGTATAAACGACCATCAGTTCAGATGTTTTAATCGAGCATCAGTTCAGATGACATAATCGAGCATTAATAAGAAGTAATAAACGAGTATAAGTGTAGAATGTTATAAACAATCGTTAGTAGTACCAAAGTAATAAACGAACAACAGCTAAGAAAATGTAACCATTCAAAAGTATAGAAGTTAAAAAGGTGCATTAGTTAAGGAGGTACAAACATGTATCATTATGAAGTGGTAAACGAGAATCAATTCACAAATTATAAACGCGTAAGAGTTCAGATGTTATAAGCATTCTTCAGTTTAGATGTCATAACATGCATTAAATCATAGGTAACAAACGAACATAAGTACAGAATGTTTTAAACGAATGTCACTTCAGCAGTGACAAACGTCCATCAATTCAGCAGGCATAAAAGAGCTGCAGTCCAGAAGTTATAAATGTGCATCAATTCAGCAGGTATAATGAGCATCATTTTAGAAGGTATAAACGAGTAACAGTTAAGTTGTAAAAGTGCACCAGTCTAGAAGTTATAAATGTGCATCAGTTCAGGAGGTACAAACATGTATGATTTATGAAGTGGTAAACGAGAATCAATTCACAAATTATAAATGTGTAAGATTTCAGAAGTATTTAGCAATCTTCAGTTCAGATGTTATAATCGAACCTTAGTTCAGAAGTAATAAACGGAACAATGTAAGAATGTTATAAACGAGCATGAGTACATATGTTATAATCGAACATGCGTTCAGAAGTAACAAACGAAATAAGTACAGAATGTTATAACGAATGTCACATCAGCAGTGATAAACGTCCATCCAATTCAGCAGGTAAGCAGGATATAATGAGCATCATTTTAGAAGGTATATAAACGAGTAACAGTTAAGATGTAAAAGTGCACCAGTCTAGAAGTTATAAATGTGCATCAGTTCAGGAGGTACAAACGTATGATTTATGAAGTGGTAAACGAGAATCAATTCACAAATTATAAACGCGTAAGATTTTAGAAGTATTTAGCAATCTTCAGTTCAGATGTTATAATCGAACCTTAGTTCAGAAGTAATAAACGGAACAATGTAAGAATGTTATAAACGAGCATGAGTACATATGTTATATCGAACATGCGTTCAGAAGTA
Source organism: Nautilus pompilius (assembly GCA_018389105.1). Taxonomy (NCBI): domain Eukaryota; kingdom Metazoa; phylum Mollusca; class Cephalopoda; order Nautilida; family Nautilidae; genus Nautilus; species Nautilus pompilius. The sequence goes on along the minus strand of JACATO010001748.1, from coordinate 781 downwards.
ACAAACGAACATAAGTACAGAATGTTATAAACGAATGTCACATCAGCAGTGACAAACGTCTCCATCAATTCAGCAGGTATAATGAGGCACCATTTTAGAAGGTTAAACGACCATCAGTTCAGATGTTTTAATCGAGCATCAGTTCAGATGACATAATCGAGCATTAGTAAGAAGTAATAAACGAGGCTAAGTGTAGAATGTTATAAACATAAATCATTAGTAGTACCAAAGTAAAAACGAACAACAGCTAAGAAAATGTAACCATCCAAAAGTATAGAGTTAAAAAGGTGCATTAGTTAAGGAGGTACAAACATGTATCATTATGAAAGTGGGGTAAACGAGAATCAATTCAAAAATTATAACCGCGTAAGAGTTCAGATGTTATAAGCATCTTCAGTTTAGATGTCATAATCATGCATTAAATCATAGGTAACAAACGAACGACATAAGACAGAATGTTTTTAAACGAATGTCACTTCAGCAGTGACAAACGTCCATCAATTCAGCAGGCATAAAAGAGCTGCAGTCCAGAAGTTATAAATGTGCATCAATTCAGCAGGTATAATGAGCATCATTTTAGAAGGTATAAACGAGTAAAAGTTAAGATGTAAACGTGCACCAGTCTACAAGTTATAAATGTGCATCATTTCAGGGGTACAAACCATGTATCATTATGAAGTGGTAAACGAGAATCAATTCACACAATTATATAAAACGCGTAAGATTTCAGAAAGTATTTAGTAATCTTCAGTTCAGATGTTATAATCGAACATTAGTTCAG
>JACATO010001747.1:0-11325 GCA_018389105.1 Nautilus pompilius | reverse complement strand
TCTTCCTTAAGTAGCAGGAGAGGTCCAATTTTTCCAGGATTAAATTCTCAAGAGTTTACTCCTCTATGTCCTAGGAGCTGAAAGGAAAAAGCAGTTTTAATTGACAATGGATTATCTACGCGGTTTTCCTTCACGGGTCCTCGAATAACCTTTGATCTGACAGTTATACATTCAATGAAAGACCAAGACTCAGAACATTTTCTTTTTATTTTTTGTGGTGTTGTGCATATATATATATATATATATGCACATGTAAAGTTTGTGTATGTGTCTATCTCCAAAGAAAAGGGAGTGGGAGAGTCCGAAACCTCTAGTGGAGCAGAGCTCCATGTAGGGCTGTAAAGGCTGACATTGAGTCATTGAGGTCCCTAGTGTTGCAGGTCGAAAGTCGATCAGGTTAAGGACGACCAAGTGTCCCATGTGTGAAGCAGCAAAAGCTTCAGTTGGAGCAAACTCCTTTTAGAGTGACTGCTTCCCCAGCCAAAATCCTCTTAGAAAAAATACCTTGGCACCTCAGGTCCGAAAATTGGTGAAATGTCAGTGGTATCTTTCAGGTCACTTTCATACAGTATAGAGAACATGCAAAACAAAGAAAGAAAAAACCTTTATCAAAATAATTTAATGTCAAATAATAAATGAGGATTTTACCAAATGTCTTACCTTCAGATTTAGCCCCATCCTCTGTAGTTCAGATCGTTGTTGCAGCTTCATTGCATCACATTTCAAAACAAGTTCATAAGTTAAACAACACGCACTCTCTCATCCTAAACACAAATGTAAGGACTCTACAATACCACTACAATTACTGGTAGTAATGATGATAATTAAAAATAAAAATTTCAGTTTCATCTTAAACAATATTTTACTAAGCTGATATTAATATAATTTAATTTCCTTTAGGTTTTAACAATTTCAGTTTAATTCATTATACTTAATTTCTTCTGTTTACATTGTACATCACAATAATAAAATTCTGCATTCTAAATTCCCTCTCAGTTCAGTTTCATTAAGTTAAATGCAGTTAATTATTCATATAAGTCAAAGATTACAAGATGTTAATACCACCTACACATTTTACAATTAGCCTTGCATGTATATCATCTTGTATCTGTATACGATGAGTAAATCTGTGTAGAATAACAGATAACAATAGAAATTCTAGTGAGTTTTTCAGCTACAGTGTCTGTAGATGACAAATTATTGCGTAAACCCCCCACAATCAGACTCAGCTGCAGTATTATTATTTTATTTTGTTTACATGTGCGTACTATGAATTACTCTGCATAATATACAAAACAACATCAGCCTTTGAGCTACAACAGATTTGGGGTACATAGATTTTGAATTATTCTGTTTAGTATAGTAAAATAGGTGGACTAAGTGCTTAGAATCAGAGTATTACAAAAAAAAGCTCTTTTTAAATAAGCTGGCCAACTTACATACACCATACACTCATTTTGCTAACAGAACTCCTCCAAAAAATACTCACTAAACTTACCAGAACAGATTCTTAAGATAGCATCACTGATTTTCAACATTCTTAACCCTCTGTATACCACCTGGGAATCATTTGTAGCTAACTATCCTTCAGATTTTTAGTACTTAACACAGGTTGATTCATAGAAGCTATGGTAAAAATCATTTTTCATCAATATAGCAACCTACTGTAATGACAAATATACATCACTCCAACTTCATGTTTAGCATTACTCATGTGTTAACAGAATATATAGCCCATTCAACACAAATACTAAGTAGTGCATCTAGGCTGAGCACTCTAGTCGGTATAAATAAGGCAAAAAGTGATGTAGCTTCAGATTTACAGAACTATGATACAGCTTCACAACAATTCCAGAGGAGTCCACTTAAAGCATTAAAGAAATGTACACCTCTGGTACGAGTGTGGAGATGTTGATTCCAATGTACAGAGTTTTCTCCCAATTAACGACAATGTTAAGGGCCATTGCTCAACTCACTTTTCAAATACTATTCAATAGTTAATTATGATACCTTCAACAATCAAGTGTCATATCAGTAAATATGGAAATAGTTTTAAGTTATGTTACTCTTAATTCCAAAATTCTCTCTTTTTGTTTCTTCCATTACCATCAATACCTTCTATGCTGGTAAAGTTGAATTAAGATTTATGCTATAATCAGTAAAATTACCTTAACTTTAACATCTTCAATTTTAATCAAATAGTATTTAAAAAATACACTGGTTTATATGTAGAGACTTGATGTAAGTAAATAGATAACAGCTGCTTGAGATGCCATTCAAGTCACATTATATGCACATCATTTCAAGCTATAAGAACTACTATAGGCCAGATGAAGACTCAGTCTACATGCAAACAACCATGCCACAAACAAGAGATTCATAAGAACTTAAGATGGGTAATGGAATGTTGGAAGAAGCTGCAGGATCTCCAAAGTACTGGGTATTATGCTGTCAACTGTGAACGGGTCACTGACTGACTGTCCAGTTCAAGGAAACCTTAGGACAACCAGGATGCACAAAGCCAACAGGATACATACAACAAACCTTAAAATCAGCTGCAAATGTGGCATACCAAGTGTAGATGTCCATTGGTGTCGTCAAATGTTATGTTCACAGCAACAGAAAATCAGTGAGATGCAAACAAACCAATTCTCTAAATTACGTTAGGCGTCTACTGCAATGAGCAATGCAAGTACAATGCTTTCCTGATTTTTGAGAAAAATTACCTTTATCTTGTTCTGCTGAGAACAGGTTTTCACAATTCTTAGACAGTGGTCATGTCACCAGTTCAAACCAAACAAAATAAAGTGGTTGGTGATATTGTAGGTGTGTGATTTTTGAGGGAAATGTTTTTAGGCTGATACATTGAGAGAGAAAGCTAATGTCATCTGTCCACAGAGAGCAGTATTTTTTTTATGGAAGATGGTGCCAAATACAAATGGACCACTATTAAAGCTAAAAGGGTAAAAAAATATTTCTGAACATTGTAGCAAATTTTCCATTTTACAGTAAAACTCCAACAATTCCCTACAGTGTTTGAATTCAAATTTATTTGGAAATCATCTGTAATAAGAAAGGAGCAACATAATTTAAATACCAGCTTTAGTCTAATTTATTTAACATAGTAAACTGATTAATAAGACTGATGCATATTAATTGTGTTCCTTTTCAGCTCATGAAAATTATCCCAAATGGAAGTTGTGGTTTCTTTTTCTTCTTTTAACAATAATTGTCTACAGCTGTAGAAATAGGTGACGAGGTTGTGCAGTGCCATTGGTTCCTGCCGACAATCAATGCCATTCCTTTATACCAGAGGTGGGGAACCTTTTTCCTATCAAGGGCCATTTGAATATGTATAACATCATTTGCGGGCCATACAAATTATCAACCGGCTTTTTCTGGTCGAACATTTAACTTACCCTAATGCAGTCGCTGGAACTGCTTCTCTTCTGTGTGATGTCAGCTGGTTGTGATTTTATTAGAAATACAACCAACCAGAAAATGGAAATAAGAATCTTACCCATTTCTTTACTCCACAGCATGATACCCAATTCCTACAAATAACAATTAGTAAGGAATTAATTTTTAAAACAAGAGAGTAAAAAAAAAAAAGCAGCAATAACAAGTTGAATATTATAAACTCAAAAGTTCTGGCAAATTTTTTTTTTAAAATTTGGGTGGAAAGGAGACAAAGATCATTGTAACAGGAGAACTTGACTTGCAGAACTAATTACTGAGAAGTGTGAAGATTTAGGGGTTTCTTCACATTTTTTTAAGGGTTGCTCTCTTTTTCTTCTTTTGCTTCCAAGCTACAAAACTGTTGACAACATGAATTCAAAATTCTATGAAAGCATCTGTGACCCTCTTGGCTGGTTGTGCTTAACAGTTAAGCGAATTAAGATCTATTTAGGCAGAATCATTGTTAGTTATTTGATACCTTTAAATGTACCCAGCCTCTGTTTCCAGTGGTGGAATTCAGCCAGTTTTCACCATTTCATGCGAACATGTTCTTGGAATGTCATGAGTTCCGTGAACCAGTTGTTAGCCCTTAACTTATTTTAATCATCAAAATATAAGGCATGAATAGGCATGAATCCAATTATTCTTGCTACATATCGCACGATTTATCTTGGTTTAAGAAATATCTACAGTAACTTTGTACAGCTGCAGAAAATAGATAAAACATCCCTTATTAGTAAGTGAAATGTTCTATAATTATGCACAGCCACTTGCGGACCTTAGTGGGAGGGCATGTGGGCTCAACCCCCCATGTGTCCATAAGGGGAGGGGTCAGCCCCCCATTAGTCTTTGAATATGAAATGAAAAAATCAAATCTTGGCAACAACATCAACGGTCGGCTGCTTTCTAGGGGCCATTTCATCAAATGAGTTTATTATCCTCTGTTAATTATATTTTGCATTGGTTTGCTGCAGAAAATCTGTTAGTTTATCCGATACCTTTGAGCACATTGGACTTTAAAGCCCTTAGAGCTAAAACAGTTGAATTAGTATTTTAAAACATACAGCATTTTTTTAATTTTCAAAAATACGAAGCTTTATTATTTTAAAAGTTAGTATTTTTTATGCTGAACAATGGAGAAAATTAGTTTTGAGCTTGTAATTTGCCATTGTATCTGCAGATTGAGCAGTTCTTGCGTGATAACCTGTAAGAAATTATTAATTCTTATAATTTCAAGACTTTAAATGTTAAAAAGTATTGTGTTATATAATTATGAAATAATTACGTGAACTGGTGAACACTACCAGTTACACTTACAAATGTTTTCATTACCCGCATTATAGTACTAGGCCATTAATAATAATTATTTAGTTATTCATTTTTGCATATTTAATTTGTAATTCCTACTTCAATTACAAGAGGTATCTAAAATAATATTTGTTAGATATGGTTGTAGATGTTTTTATGCTACTATCATCTGATTATGAAAATTATTCTCGTAAATACCAATGAAGAAAAACACTATTTTACATTGTGCAGTGAAAATATTGTAGCAATCCCAGTACATAGTGAAGCAACATTTTACATTTCAGACTTCAGCCCTTAAAATGAAGTGGCAACAAATTATACTAGAGTTCATGCAAAAAATCCCAAGAAATAAAAGTTCAAAGGAAGAGACCACTGAGGACGTAACAGTAACACAGCCATCTGTGATGAATGATACTGATGAAACTTCTACTTTTTATACTGTGCCACCTACAGATGAGGCAGATGCCACATCATCTCTTCCAGACTCCTAGAGTATGAAGCAATATGAGGAGCTCCAAAAACAAATATGGATTGATTGATTGTTCGTAGCAAGAAACTTGGATATGATCACTGTGCCAAATTTGATTCCTTAAACATAGCAAGTCAAATGAAAAAATGATCAGGAAAAATTAAATTGAAGGAGTCAGATGAGGAAGAGAATAGCTAGAATGTCAACTAAGCAATTCTATGTCATTGAATACTGCATGATGAAAATGTAATGTAGCTAAACTTTGCATGTATAAAAAACAAATTCTCAGAAAAAGATAAGAAGAAATGATCATACAATATATTGATTCAAACTCACAAAAATGCATTTTGCTAAATAAGGTAACCTTCCAAAAATAACCACAAAAATCATCAGGTAGATGGCATATGGCGCTGGTGTTAATACTGTGCATTGTCAGAGAGTTAGGAAAAGGGACATAACTCATTATAATTTTAACTTTTTTTTTGGTATATTTTTACAAATTCTGCTTCCTGAAAAGACATTAACCATAACAAAATAAGTTGTTACAAATCTGTTTTCTATATTAAAAGTCGAAAAAATCTAAATTCTACAACAAATTTTTAAGACAGAGCTTGTGAGATTATTGTAGCATTCAGACAAATGTTAAGAATATCATCAAAAATTAAATTGTTCACATCAGCTATGTTGCTTAAATTAATGTTAAAAATATTTAAAGGTTTGCAGCAGTTACAAGACTAAACAATGACTTCCTCACATGAAAAGCTAACATTTTGAGATACATCAATGTGGAAGTAGACTTTGAAGAAAATTATTTTAACTGGACATGCTTATGGCTTAAATCAGTATTTCTCAAAGCGAGCCATTACTAGGTCATGCAAAGCAATCAGACCATAGGAAAGGTGAGGGAGGAAAACACCAATTTTTCAGTATCAGACGTACAATTTCCTTTTAGTATTGTAAATATTAGCACATTTTCAAACTAATTGACAGTTAACAGTAGTTCTTTGGCTGCTTGCTGATGAGTTACTGTAATGCTGTTGTGGTAAGGGTAAACTCCCTGGACCTTTAATCAACCATGGTACATATTCATAATGTATATCAACGTTTGGCACGAGAAGTTTGAAGAGGATGACATAAGACAAAAAAAAATTTGAGAAACCTGGGTTTATATAAAAGGCAGCTGATACCAACCAAGATATAAGAGCAATGGCGTTAATGCATAAAAAGATATGTTCTTAAAATATTTTAGATTACTATAATGCTTATCTGTTTAGTCAGATACCTTTGCTATTTATCCTATTCTTCAACATGGGAAATAAATTCCATTAATAAACATTATCTTTAACAAATTAGCAAAATATTTCGGTTTATGGCATTAATTATTAGGGAAAGCAAAAAAACAATTACAAGTGCATCACTTGCTGTGATTATTAGTTTTACCATTAGAAATAATATATTTAATACAGGTTTAAAAAACCTGAGGAATTTCACAATAAAACGATTCATAGCACCATTTTTTTCATGTTAAGTGTAAAAACAAAGGATTAGGAAAAATTAAATGGAAGGAGTCAGATGAGGAAGAGAATAGCTAGAATGTCATTGAATACTGCTTGATAGCCAAACTTTGCATGTATCAACACAAATTCTCAGAAAAAGATAAGAAGAAATGCTCATACATTATATCGTTTTTAAAAACACAAAACTGCAGTTTGCTAAATAAGGTAACCTTCCAAAAGTAACCACAAAAAGCATAAGGTAGTGGGCATTAGTACATGGCATGTAGCGCTGGTGTTAATACTGTGTGCATTGTTAGCGAGTTAGTCGAAGGGAAATAACTCATTGTAATTTTAACTTTTTTTTTGGTATATTTTTACAAATTCTGCTTCCTGAAAAGACATTAACCATAACAAAATAAGTTGTTACAAATCTGTTTTCTATATTAAAAGTCGAAAAAATCTAAATTCTACAACAAATTTTTAAGACAGAGCTTGTGAGATTATTTTAGGACCTAATCTTGTGTCGCTCTTCTTCTGCATACTTGTTCCTGCATTTAATGAGTTCATTCTTTCCCTAAAGACATCCTTCATGGTTAAATAAAAAGGTATCTGTTTGGTAGTTAGTTAACGTGTCTGGCTCGTAGCCCGACGGGTAGCAAGTTCGCTTCTGAAACGGAGTGTTGAAGGTTCGATCCCCGTTGGATGCTGATGGTTATCTCTCATTTATTCTACTTATATATTTTTCTCTCCTGAGTTTAGAACCGAACCATGTGTCGCTCTTCTTATGCATACTTGTTCCTGCATTTAATCAGTTCATTCTTTCCCTAAAGACATCCTTCCTGCTTAAATAAAACGGTATCTGTTTGGTAGTTAGTTAACGTGTCTGGCTCGTAGCCCGACGGGTAGCAAGTTCGCTTCTGAAACGGAGTGTTGAAGGTTCGATCCCCGTCGGATGCTGATGGTTATCTCTTTTTTATTCTACTTATATATTTTTCTCTCCTGAGTTTAGAACCGAACCATGTGTCGCTCTTCTTCTGCATACTTGTTCCTGCATTTAATCAGTTCATTCTTTCCCTAAAGACATCCTTCCTGGTTAAATAAAACGGTATCTGTTTGATATTTAGTTAACGTGTCTGGCTCGTAGCCCGACGGGTAGCATGTACGCTTCTGAAACGGAGTGTTGAAGGTTCGATCCCCGTTGGATGCTGATGGTTCTCTTTTTTTATTCTACTTATATATTTTTCTCTCCTGAGTTTAGAATCGAACCATGTGTCGCTCTTCTTCTGCATACTTGTTCCTGCATTTAATCAGTTCATTCTCCCTAAAGACATCCTTCATGGTTAAAAAAAAAAAGGTATCTGTTGTTGGTTAGTTAACCTGTGTGGCTCGTAGCACGTCGGGTAGCAAGTTCGCTTCTGAAGCGGAGTGTTGAAGGTTCGATCCCCTTTGGATGCTGAGTGTTATCCCTTTTTTAATTCTACTTATATATTTTTCTCTCCTGAGTTTGGAACCTAACCAAGTGTCGCTCTTCTTCTGCATACTTGTTCCTGCATTTAATGAATTCATTCTTTTCCTAAAGACATCCTTCCTGGTTAAATAAAAAGGTATCTGTTTGGTAGTTAGTTAACGTGTCTGGCTCGTAGCCCGACGGGTAGCATGTACGCTTCTCAGCCGTAGGGTTGACGGTTCGATACCCGTCGGATGCTGATGGTTATCCCTTTTTTAATTCTACTTATATATTCTACTCTCCTGAGTTTAGAACATAACCATGTGTCGCTCTTCTTCTGCATGCTTGTTCCTGCATTTAATCAGTTCATTCTTTCCCTAAAGACATCCTTCCTGGTTAAATAAAAAGGTATCTGTTTGGTAGTTAGTTAACGTGTCTGGCTCGTAGCCCGACGGGTAGCAAGTTCGCTTCTGAAACGGAGTGTTGAAGGTTCGATCCCCGTCGGATGCTGATGGTTATCTCTTTTTTATTCTACTTATATATTTTTCTCTCCTGAGTTTAGAATCGAACCATGTGTCGCTCTTCTTCTGCATACTTGTTCCTGCATTTAATCAGTTCATTCTTTCCCTAAAGACATCCTTCATGGTTAAATAAAAAGGTATCTGTTTGGTAGTTAGTTAACCTGTGTGGCTCGTAGCACGTCGGGTAGCAAGTTCGCTTCTGAAGCGGAGTGTTGAAGGTTCGATCCCCTTTGGATGCTGATTGTTATCCCTTTTTTAATTCTACTTATATATTTTTCTCTCCTGAGTTTGGAACCTAACCAAGTGTCGCTCTTCTTCTGCATACTTGTTCCTGCATTTAATGAATTCATTCTTTTCCTAATGACATCCTTCCTGGTTAAATAAAAAGGTATCTGTTTGGTAGTTAGTTAACGTGTCTGGCTCGTAGCCCGACGGGTAACATGTACGCTTCTCAGCCGTAGGGTTGACGGTTCGATACCCGTCGGAAGCTGATGGTTATCCCTTTTTTAATTCTACTTATATATTCTACTCTCCTGAGTTTAGAACCGAACCATGTGTCGCTCTTCTTCTGCATACTTGTTCCTGCATTTAATCAGTTCATTCTTTCCTAAAGACATCCTTCCATGGTTAAATAAAAAGGTATCTGTTTGGCAGTTAGTTAAGTGTCTGGCTCGTAGCCCGACGGGTAGCAAGTTCGCTTCTGAAACGGAAGGGAGTGTTGAAGGTTCGATCCCCGTCGGATGCTGATGGTTTTTATCTCTTTTTTATTCTACTTATATATTTTTCTCTCCTGAGTTTAGAACCGAACCATGTGTCGCTCTTCTTCTGCATACTTGTTCCTGCATTTAATCAGTTCATTCTTTCCCTAAAGACATCCTTCCTGGTTAAATAAAACGGTATCTGTTTGATATTTAGTTAACGTGTCTGGCTCGTAGCCCGACGGGTAGCATGTACGCTTCTGAACCGGAGTGTTTAAGGTTCGATCCCCGTTGGATGCTGATGGTTATCTATTTTTTATTCTACTTATATATTTTTCTCTCCTGAATTTAGAACATAACCATGTGTCGCTGTTCTTCTGCATACTTGTTCCTGCATTTAATCAGTTCATTCTTTCCCTAAAGACATCCTTCCTGGTTAAATAAAAAGGTATCTGTTTGGCAGTTAGTTAACGTGTCTGGCTCGTAGCCTGATGGGTAGCATGTACGCTTCTGAAGCGGAGTGTTGAAGGTTCGATCCCCGTTGGATGCTGATGGTTATCTCTTTTTTATTCTACTTATATATTTTTCTCTCATGAGTTTAGAATCGAACCATGTGTCGCTCTTCTTCTGCATACTTGTTCCTGCATTTAATCAGTTCATTCTTTCCCTAAAGACATCCTTCATGGTTAAATAAAAAGGTATCTGTTTGGTAGTTAGTTAACCTGTGTGGCTCGTAGCACGTCGGGTAGCAAGTTCGCTTCTGAAGCGGAGTGTTGAAGGTTCGATCCCCTTTGGATGCTGATTGTTTCCCCTTTTTTATTCTACTTATATTTTTCTCCTGATTTTGGAACCTAACCAAGTGTCGCTCTTCTTCTGCATACTTGTTCCTGCATTTAATGAATTCATTCTTTTCCTAAAGACATCCTCCTGGTTAAATAAAAAGGTATCTGTTTGGTAGTTAGTTAACGTGTCTGGCTCGTAGCCCGACGGGTAGCATGTACGCTTCTCAGCCGTAGGGTTGACGGTTCGATACCCGTCGGAAGCTGATGGTTATCCCTTTTTTAATTCTACTTATATATTCTACTCTCCTGAGTTTAGAACATAACCATGTGTCGCTCTTCTTCTGCATACTTGTTCCTGCATTTAATCAGTTCATTCTTTCCCTAAAGACATCCTTCCTGGTTAAATAAAAAGGTATCTGTTTGGCAGTTAGTTAACGTGTCTGGCTCGTAGCCTGACGGGTAGCATGTACGCTTCTGAAACGAAGTGTTGAAGGTTCGATCCCCGTTGGATGCTGATGGTTATCTCTTTTTTTAAATTCTACTTATATATTTTTCTCTCCTGAGTTTAGAACCTAACCATGTGTCGCTCTTCTTCTGCATCCTTGTTCCTGCATTTAATGAATTCATTATTTCCCTAAAGACATCCTTCCTGATTAAATAAAAGGGTATCTGTTTGATATTTAGTTAACGTGTCTCGCTCGTAGCTCGACGGGTAGCGAGTTCGCTTCTGAAGCGGAGTGTTGAAGGTTCGATCCCCTTTGGATGCTGATGGTTATCTCTTTTTTTAAATTCTACTTATATATTTTTCTCTCCTGATTTTAGGACCTAATCTTGTGTCGCTCTTCTTCTGCATACTTGTTCCTGCATTTAATGAATTCATTCTTTCCCTAAAGACATCCTTCCTGGTTAAATAAAAAGGTATCTGTTTGATATTTAGTTAACGTGTCTGGCTCGTAGCTCGACGGGTAGCGAGTTCGCTTCTGAAGCGGAGTGTTGAAGGTTCGATCCCCGTTGGATGCAGATGTACGATTCTCAGCCGGAGGTTTTGACGTTTCGATCCCGTTGGGTATGGAGTTGCGTGCTGCTACTGTTGTGTGTTGTGAGCGAGTCGGATTTCTGAACAAGGCTCTGTCAATGGCATGGCA
>JACATO010001746.1:0-70451 GCA_018389105.1 Nautilus pompilius | reverse complement strand
TCTTCTTCCATTTCCTTGGCAAAGTGTCAGGGCGTTGTATTTTTGGTGCAGTAATCTTTTGAAGTTAAAGTTACTTCAGTTTGAAAGTCCTTCCCCTAAAAAGGAAATCAATCATTGAGGAAAAACTGAGAGAGAGAGAGAGAGGAAGGGGCATTTCTTTGCTAAAATGCCTTTTGAGTCGCGGAAATCCCGTGCAAAGATTTATTGCAGATTGGCAGAAGATAGGGTGGATGTGGATGGCTATTCGAGGCACATCACAATTAGCGCTTGCATATATACGACGGCACGGGATCGGAGACAGCCACACACCCACCCACCCCCATCCGCGGTCTATACGGAATAAACCGCGGTCAATCCACGCAGATCTGCCAGAAGAGTCGATTTCCTTCAGGAGCGACCTTCATCGTTGTTTTGCTCGTCTTCGCTTTACCACGGCCCCTGTCGTAATACGGAGAGCCGCGAGAGTTCCCCGGGGAATCCGTGGAAGGAGACCAATAGCGGGAGCTTGGAAAGGAAAGAAAGGGAGCCAACGTAAAGATTTAAAGTGTGAAGGCCATTGAGTCTCACCTGCCAGCAAATCTGAAAGGAGGAGAAATCAGCAGAAACACCAGACATCAAAGTCACGAAGTTGACAGGCTGCGGAGGCAAGGTGGAAAGAATCCAGCAAAGGCTTCCTCATCCCGTTTCCTAGTTGTAAAGATTCGGAACATCTGAGACGATGAAAGGAGCCCCGATAGAGGCCTTTGGAATATTTACGGGATTTTGGCGGGTAGACAGCAGCAGTAGGGTGGTTGGTAACACCAGGAATCGTAATTAAATTCGTAAATTCATAACTGCTGCATAGTAGAAAAATTTTTATATCTAATTACAAAATAAAGAGTGGACTGAATGAGTTCCGACAGTCTGTTTGCTTGTTTTTTGTAGTGAGAGCGTAAATCGTTTTGATGAGAAATTTCCTCGCTGGGAGCTCTTCTGCCCGGGCCGATGATGAGTTCTTGCCTGTTCGCAAAACCGAAACTAAAGCAGCTAAAAAACAGGACCTTAAATGGTAAGTAACTGTCCCTCTTTGTCAGTAGATGTCATGTCAAAATGAACTTTGCTGATGCCTAGTGACTGAGTAATCATAAGCCGGTACATCTTCCCACTCGTTTATCCTTATGTTTCAAATGATCCCTAGGTTTTGCGTTTCCCTGTTCTTTCTACTGGCCCCTCAGAAGCCCCTCTCCACGTTTTGACGCTAACAACCAGCTAGCTACCCCTCGTTTCGCCAGGCATACTTATTGTTCGCGGTGTGCACATAGTATCACCATCAATTACATTGGGCTTAGCATTTCTGCACGAAATTTATACTAGCAGTTTAACCCTTTGATGTCCGTCCGGATATAACCCGGAAATAAACTCATGACGTTTCGCTATTCGTCACGTGAACCGTCGGCACGTGATGCCATCAGAGTTCGCGACAGTACAAGATAGATAAATCGCTATTTCGGAAGCCGAGAATGTCCGTGATTTTACGGTCTTCGGTTCACTGGGCCAGTGTCGCTGTGGGTGCAGCGGTCGAATGCCCAGGGGAACGTCGGTTCTTGATTTCAACATATCGACATCCGCGGTCAATACAGACAGTTCTTCCGGGTCGTACAGCCCGCTCCACCCGGCACTTCCATGACTGCTGCCGATTACTCGCGCCCGACCCTCACATCGCCATGACAAATGTATGCAGTGTTCCTTTAAATGAAAAAAAATAAGGTTAGAGGAGGATTGGAACACGTCCAGTCAACCGTAAGCTCGCTGCCCAGATGACATCCGAGCCTCTCTGCCACACCTCTGTCCTCGCTGACGTCACCGGTTCATTGATCGTCTCAAAGACCAATACTGGCATTACCATGTTATTATAGATTGTAGATTTAATATCAGTATTAATAACAATAATGCTTAACTTGACTGAATCCGATGAAAAAAATCGTTTTTATTTCTGTGAAAAAACTTGAGATTATAGTACAAAAATAAAGTCATGAAAACTTAACAGGGGACAGCCAGAATCGAGGGTGGGGTCAGAAGTCTGCCAGGTCGGGGTCCCCACTAACTAAAGCCGGAAACCGGGGTATATTTTAAGCCGGAATTACACACACACGAACTATACTTATTTATTATTGGTTTTAAGCTCGTTCACGTTGTTGTCGAACCCTTGCCTTGACTTTCTGGGTCCAAGGACATCTCACAAGCAGCAGGAGGTAGGTTGACGGGATATCCGGTGACCTCGCGGTGCCCGCGGAGGACTTCCATCCACCCGCACCCGGAAGACCTCCATCAGGAACCGGATGTTAACCTGGAGCCTCTTTCCACATTATTCCCCCCCCACCCACACACACACCGCAAATATATCCCTAATAACAGTCTTTCTGGGGAAAAAAAGTTAATTTTTAAAAGCCGTTTTTCTCATTGTTTCTTCGTCCAGCATCAGTATGTCGAAGTACCTTCATATAACATTAAAATTATAATTTACCTGTTCTTAGAAGTAATAAGAGAACCGTAGATATAAAGGTACACCGTGTATCCATGGCGCATGTGCCCGCCATCACGTCTTTGCTGAGGCGAATGAAAGTTGAGACACGAACTGCAAACGGCAGATTTTATCTAACTATAAATAAATATGCATATATTGCTGCACTGTGCAGAAAGGGAGGTTATATGGTACTGCAGTGTATTTAGAGATAAAGGATTATATGGAAACTCTCTGTATATGATAAGATTATATAATATCGCAGTGCATACAGAAGTGATGGCTATAGCTGCTGCAGGATACAGAGGATTTCTCTTCTTTATTGTCAAACGACTCTTGAAGCCTTTTTATCTAAAAAGATCACTAGGCACAAAATAGTAAACTGAAAAGCTTTTGTATAAACAGGGGTTTGTCCGCCAAGACTAACGGGAGCCCTTTAACCGAACGGACGACCCTATTATTCAACGCCCGTGAAGATAACGGCTGTCTCGGCCTAAGTGGTTTAGAATTCAAAGACAGATCTGCGATTGATGGCAAATAAACATCATGGGTTTTTTAACGCAGCACAGCGGGCTATTTTCAGGGTCCGAATGTCGCGGGATAATTCATTGAAAATCGATTAGATGATAGCGATTAATCGGCCAACACGCGGGACTGGTACCAGAATGAGTAGAACAAGGGTAAGTTGGTAGCCACTTCACAGGTCCAGATCGCTTCCTTTGCAAACAAAGTAGACGCTTGGTCGACGATTTACGAGTGGAGAATAAATAACGGAAAGAGAGGGAGCGTGACGCTCGCGACAAAGCGGGGTTCTTCTCCGATAGATGGGAGTTCGCCAACCTCTGAAGCCAGATCGAAATGCTGTCGTCGTCATGACG
This sequence comes from Nautilus pompilius, assembly GCA_018389105.1. Taxonomy (NCBI): domain Eukaryota; kingdom Metazoa; phylum Mollusca; class Cephalopoda; order Nautilida; family Nautilidae; genus Nautilus; species Nautilus pompilius. The sequence continues at coordinate 67,073 of JACATO010001746.1, read as the reverse complement.
AGAAGCAAGGTAGCAGCAAGGGAAGCTGCTGCGCTGGTCTACTAAGCGAACGGTCTGCTACTTGAAAGGCCCCCTTTATCACATGACCGCTGGGGAGAGGAGTTTGATACGCAGCCCAAAGTGAAAGCTTGCAACCAACAAAAGCGTGGACGGCAAAGGGTTATTCTGCGATTTACGTCACCTTACCTGTTGTAATCGAGCCAACTAAATAATGCGCGTTTCGAAGAATTTTTTCTGTTGGCATCATCAGATTTTCAGTCATGAGATGGACTGTTTTGACCTTTACTGACGTTGATTTGGTAAAAATGTATTGAAAAAATTACCACGGCTGGTTTCGAACCCGCGACCTGTTGGATGCTGAAGTTTCAATGTATAGCTCGTAAATTAAAATTCGTGAATAAGACGCGCCAATCTATCTCTTTTGTATAGGTAAACTATGGGTGCATTTATGCATAGCAAGATTTATAGCTGGAGGTGGGTTGGGGTTAGAATAAGGTAATTAATACCATGTGAATTTAGCTTAGGTAAGGTTAAATAAGAAATAGAATTAGACTTTGAATTAAGGGTAATGTCTGGTTAAGTAGTTCAGAATTTAATTCGATAATGAAGACTGTCGGCGAGGTTCGGAGACGCAGCTATTCTCCTAAAGGGGTGCTAGAAAAATCGATACAGAAGGCCAGACAGAAGAAAATGGTGGTAGGCACCCGGAAACAGCCCAATTATAGATCTCACCCGCTGCTGGACTCAACTCTGCAGCGGTTGTCTTTAGATCTGAATAGAAAGCCAGGAATTGGAGCGAAGGAGATTCCATAAAAAGCTTTTGCGATCCGGTGCCATCCTCTATGGACTCTGACCGTAGTTCTCCAGGTATAGACAGGACGAGTGGAGCAGAGACCCCCACCCCCATCTCGTGTCGTCGGTGGTGGAAACTACGAACGAACGGGTAAGATTAGTGCCGATATTTATTTACCAGTACCAGTCGACGGTGCACTGACTGAAACCGTAGCTAGTAACTTGTGGACAAAAAAAAGCTTAACCTTTTGGGAAAGTTGATCTCGGATAAGTTAATGTAGCTGGCGAGAGGCTGTGTAATAATACTACATAATAAATGATGTAGATGTTGAGTTAGTCGCTTGTATTGGCCGGCTGGGGAACCATCCCCTTTTTGTGGTCTTTTCTGTAGAAATTGACGAGGCTTCGGAGGAATGCTGCTGGCTCGTATGGAGCGGATGGTGAAGCGGTGTCTGGGGGCGGGGAGCGAACCCAAGTCGGCCGTTTGTTATCTGAATCTCGGTTTGTCAGCAATTTTTTTTCTTTGTTTTTGAATTGTAAAACCTAATTAAAGCTGATGCGCCTTTTATTTCTTAAAGTTTAGACGCTAAGAATTATGTACATTTGTGGGGAAAGGGTTGTCACCGCAGTGTTCTTCCCTCGATCGAGAGGAAGAGGACCGTCCCGGAGATCGTGTGGTCCAGCGGATGTTACATAGTGTGTGTCGGCCATCCCGGAAGCGAATGTTTAGTTGGAAAGCTGGGGCTTACTGAAGGGGGAAAAGGGCTGGTGGATGAACTGATTGTTTCTTTTATGGCTTCTGTCTACAGTTTTTCTGGGGTTGTTGGTGATGTAAGTTACTGACTGTAGCGGTCCGCCGTTCCGCTTGGCTGCTCGCTTTGCCAACTGTTGCAGTGAAGTGAACTCGCGGCCCCTTCCGTACCTTCCTGATGACCGACCCCACGTGCGGAAGATCGGCCGCCAGCCTCCCTCACTAATGGACGGTTTTAAAACAAGTAGTAACTTCTCGTGAGCGCCGCGTCGACAGAGCTTATATTTTCAGGTACGGAAAGGAGCCACAAGTAAGTAAGATAAATATATGCTTTTGTCTCACTAAATTCTTCAGACTCCAAATTTCTGGGTGAGAAAACACCTTTCTACTGGTCAGGGCATTGGGACAATCCTACCTCCCGCTCCCTCTCTGAGCCGGCTCCCAGTCTCGATGTAAACTAATTTTGGCTAAAATCCTTTAAAACCGTAAGTTTTCATTTTAAAAAAAATTATCAATTTTTGTTACTAATCGAAATTTAAATAAAATTTCTTTGAACCTTAAAAAGTAGTTAGGGATAAATGTTATAATCAAAATTAAGCGTAAGGATAGATGGTTGGGTTGAGATTAATTAGGAATGGATTAGACATGAAGTAAGGGTTAATAAAGAGATGGCAATATGGCTAGAATCTAGGCAAAATATATTTCAAAAAAGTGGGGAAGAAAGTTCATATAAAATGGGACAAATTCGAACTGTTCATATCTACACATAAAGGTAAAGCGTAGAAAATATGATTTTTGTTAGAATTAATTGTATGGAAGACATTAATTAGGTTTAAAATATAACCCTTTAGGTTTATGTATTTCTTACTCTAACGGCGCATTTAAGTAAAAGAACCGATTGTTATTGTTCCGGTCATTGTGAATCGCATGGCATCCATTTGACGGAATTCCGGTGATCTTGGATTTTAGGAAAAGCCGTGGTTCACGGCAGCAGGCGGGCAGTTCTTTCCGGTTCTTCATGCTTTTGGTTTTCCGATACATATTTTTATGATTTACGATCGCAGAATAACCGAGAGAGAGACTATGAAGTCAAAGAGAGCCGATGTTGGCTAGTACGTTGGGCGTGACCGCATCGGTGACCTCAACGCGATGCTGCTGTATAAAATAAGGGACGATGTTCAGATCTAGGACGGGCGGCTTCCCGAAAAGAGAATGTATAGTTGTAGAATCTGTTTATGAAAAAGATCACCCCCCCACCACTTCCTGTTGCCGTAGACGGTGGTGTTCCAGAGGGGGGGAGGGGGTTGACCTAAGAAGATCACTAAGTCATAGCAAGCAGAACCCCAAGACACTGGGCACTGCCGACTACTTCAACGAGGATGGGAAATCTGGGTATCCGGAGAAACATTTCAGACAGGCTGGGTTATAAAAGGCAAACCATGTCACCTGTCAGACGCCACCTATGCCTCATTAGATGGAGGTTAATAAGTCAGGGCGATTAGCCATGCGGAAATATGACTCGCGGAGAAGTCGTTTCGACCCTTCGTCGGATCACATTGACACCGTTCGGAGGAAGCTTGTTTAGACAAGGAAAGACTCCATTACAAGGCTGTCTGACTCACGAGTTCGATCGCCCATTGTCTTTTTTCTGATTATCACTTCGTCTGCGCGTAGAAAGATTGAATGGTGTAGCGTGTAGACAATGATTTACCAACCAGACAGGAAAATTAATTTCCATTCAGTAAACATGGGAAAGGTCGAGCCTCGTTTGTACGTCAGCACTGATGAGGAAAGGGCCTGACCCATAGAATTCAGCGGTTCTTTCTATTCCGCACTGAATACATTTTTCTTTTTAACCGAGGCTTCGGGCTGGAATTAAAACCGGGGGGGTCAACAGCTTTGGTCAAAGGCTGAGAAATAGCATCCAAACGTCTATTTCCATCCTTGCATTGGTCTACCGCAAAAGCCGACTAGCGAACCTTTGACCCTTTGACGTCAACGCGGAACCGGAAGATACGTCACGGCGGCTTGTAACGAATCAGCCTAAGTCCAGGCTCCTCTGCTGGCGTTCGATAGGAATTCCGTGGCGCGGTGTTCGAAGTAACCGGTATGTCATTATTGATGAAGTTTAAACGGTATACGCTCGGACGAGGTGTCTTGCTCAGTCTGTCTAACTTCCCCCCCCAGCAACATTAAACATACGAAAGGAAGTTAACTAATAGCTATTAGGCTGAGTTCATTGATCTGCAGTGGGCTGGACGTGGCTTTTCATCCTTATCTCGATCGGTGGAAGATTTAAAGTCTATTAGGACCCGAGGAAAGCTTCTTTGTATGTCGTGTAACTGTAGCGTTTACAGAACAGGCCACATGGAAAGCCAGCTCTGTCTGCTCTTCGTTGATTGCTTTGAAAATCAATAAACGTAGACATTTACACGATATTAAACATTAAAGATGGCAAATGTCATGAAAATACCACGTAAGTTGTTTTTGTTCTTTTCCTAACACAACCAAAAGAACAAATAAAGACGACTTATATAATTAGTGGTATTTACAAATGGTAATCGGGTTTTTGTGTACGGAACTCCATTTGTCGAGACATATACTAATTGTATAAACGTCAGGGGGACTGACTGCACGCGGTCAAATTCTATAGGTTCGGAATCGTTATAACACATTTCTGTTGGTTAGATATTTATGGATATTCTAATTTTAATACGAGAAATCAGGAAGCTATTTCCGCATAAATAAACTCCGTATTTGGATTGAGAATCGGTAACTTCGATCTACACACCGACGTTAATCTTCTTCATGTGATTCAAACGGATGCCAGCCACCCACCCAGCAGCGCGACTCTGGGAATAGATGACCATTATTTACAGCTTTCGTGCCCAAACTTTAAACTTTACTATTTTAAGAGAAAAACTCTAATTTTCTTTTTTAAAATGGCTTAGTTCTTCTTAAAAAAGAAACACAACGGGACAACTCTTAACCGTCACATCGCATATATGTTGTGCCGGCTTATCCTTTCGCACGTGACTCTACGATAGAAATGCCTTCGTAGTTCTACCGAGGCCGCCGACAGGGGGCCTCGTCACGTGATTCCTTCGCGTCGTCACAGTTCACTTAATGTAACCAACAACAACAACAAAAAAGAGATTTAAAAACTAATTAAAAAAACAGCAAAAACTAAGCACAGTCGCATGTAACAGTCTGTTTTTTTTTTTTAAAAGATAGAGTAAAGAGAGAAAGGTGAAATCGGAATTACAATGTGAGACAAATGTGGTCTTCGATGGGGTTTTCCTGTTAGCCAGCTGATCTTCGGTATTCCGCCCTAAGGTCTCGCAGCCTGGATTCCGAGATGACTTCTTTACCCCTTCTCTTCTTAACCAATATGGTAGTCTGGCATTTTGTGCACTGCCCTTTCCCCCTCTTCGTTAACCACAGCTGGCGCTAAATAATTCAATAGCATCCGGCTTATTGAGAATATTATCGTCCACATCGGCGCAGCGGCATTTGCTCACCGAAAACAAAGAAGCCAACATTTCAGGAAGAAGTCGGAGGCCAAAATTTATCGAAGGTCCACAGATTTACATTTAATGCATTCATAACTTCGCGATGCAGCATTCGGATACGGCAGTAGAGTTTATCAGTCCCGTCACGGCTCCATGTGGCGCGATGTCCGCCTCTGATTCCGATTCTGTTCTGAACTGCGCTAACGCAAGTCGTAGCGGCCCCGGAAAATCACTTAAAACCACCGCACCTGGTGGAAAATAACAAAGGGAAATTTGGACTTGAAAGGTTCACTAACGAGGCACCTGTCTCACTAAAATTAGGGGGGGATACCTTAAATGAAAAACAGTTCTATCAAAATTACATGTCGTATATGTAGGGGTGGACGGGCTCGTCTCGGATGTGATGGGTCCGGCTGTCTATCTATCCAGGTGGCGTACGTCTCGGCCGTGTTTCCGGTGTCAAGCCGAACTTGTCCCGCCCAACCTCTGTCCGGCTCATGTTCCGGGTCCAAATGATCCGGGCTTCAAGGGCAATGGCCTGAAGAGACATTAACCACGAGAGTGGTACAGCAGGCAGCTCTCCCTCCCTCTTTTGGAGGGTGATTCTCTCGACGATGCTCTCATCTCTAATTGGCTTCTTGCCGTTGATATCGCGTAAGGAAGGGTACGAATAAGAAAAGAGGGTTTCATTGGTATTCATGCGCAGAGACGGACAGTAAATAGTTGCCGGAGTTCTACGGTCGTGAGAAGACTCCGCCTTAACGGATAGCTGGAAAGTGCCACGGTTGATAAGGCCAACGAGATCCCCCCCCCGAATCGATGCCGATCACCCCTGACAACTCCTCGGTGGATAAATAGTCTCGAGTCAAGTAAACCAGCTACTCGATTCCCTCCCCCCCGAATCGATACCGATCACCCCTGACAACTCCTCGGTGGATAAATAGTCTCGAGTCAAGTAAACCAGACAGCTACTCGATACCCTATCCCGCCGTTTTGGCAGATGTACAGCTCGTGTCCCCTGTTAACCTGATTTATGCAGACCTTTTCCTCTCGCACGTGGTCTCCTTTAAATAGATTGGGGGTCCCGCAGACAGGACTAGGGAGATCACGAATTCAATTTAATAGCTTAGATTGCTTCTAAAATAAAATCATTAAAAAGATCTTGGTTTTTTTAAAAGTCAAGTGATTGTAAAGACAATTTTTTTTTTCTAAAAACAAAACTGATGATAATGATACTAATAGTAATAATAGTAATAATAGTAATAATAGTAATAATAAATCCATGTATAAGATCTGAGATTTGAGGAAAGCGCATCCAGCTACCTCAGCCAATTAGGGGACCCCGGAAAGAAACGACTGTAGCATTAATTAATATGCTGTGGGGATATACACTACTCTCGAATAAATGTTTCTATTGACATATAAACGACAGGATACAATTTATAATGATTCTATATAGACATTTATTTCTCGATTCTCGATAAAGTGTCAACCACGACTTAGTGTAGACAGCTTGTGCCTGAAATTTAAAATTAATTATAGATATTTAAATATTCGCTTTCCGAAGAAATAAAGGAAGGATAGTTGAACCGAAAAAAGACGTGTACACACTTTTACCATGGTCGTAGATCGGCCAGGCTCGCGCACTCAAGCGTGACAATATGCAAATGGATTTCTGCGACCAGCGAGAGAGAATTCTGACGTACGGTATAGATCTCGCACCTGTCATCGGTGTTTGCAAGCAACAAAAAAAACACCCGGTACAGTGGGAATGCTGAGAGATGCCGACAGTAGACGATGTTTCGAGTTGAGGGAGAGGTGATCGAGAAGACGACGACGACGACTCAGGTATATTTCTAGGTGTTGTTGTTATTGTCTACCGCTGCTACAGTGATACGTTTGACTACGACATTCGATTATCGTCCCTGATAATTAGGAGTCGATGCAGTCGGTGAAGCTACAGCTCCGTTCTCTCTCGTGCTATTTTCACATTTATGGCGACTTTTGTTTTGTGTGTGGAAAATGTATTACTAATGAATTGTGTAAGCAGCTAATGGCGGGTCTACTTATCGATGCATGCAGTCATGCTTTTAATGGGGCCCGAGGGCTCCTAGGCACCTCCCCTTTGTCCGAGCAGAGTGTAGGAAAGGAGTGAAGGGGTCATAAGAAACTAGGCCTACGAGGTTCTCAGGCTGATATTATATTATGGTGGAAGGGGAGTCTTGTATCAGCTTTGATAGCAGAACGTTCCTTACCTCTGTCTTTCCCTACCTTCTATTTAGGGCCGGTCCAGGGATTTCTCCAGCAGACCCTGCTGCCCAGAAGATGCAGTCCCAGATGCTTTGTTTCAGGAACAAACGCGGATAAAACCTGACCCGTCGATTAGCTGACCACGAAGGACCTCGCGGGTCTTTATAGGCTCACGAATTGGGGTTGGCAGGGAGGAGCCAATTATAAACCAATTTACAGTCTAACGTGACACCAAGCGTCTGTCTGAACCCCTGTACTATTATAAAGTACCCTGTGGTCAACTGACGCCTTCTGCGACTTCCTGTCAAATAAGTCCCGATAATCTATGGATCACTTTGGGGGGGATTGTCTTTCCCCCAGTCTTTAGGCTTCGTGGCCACCCAACGTCTGACGAGGTCAGGTCTGTTGCAGCGGCAGGATTTATTTCAGCCTATAAGTTCAGGTGGGCCATCCCGGGGCTCTGATGCGGTCATTTCCGGACAGTGCCCGGAAGAGACAAGCGACTCAGAGCGGGCGGGACTTACATGACAGTTAGTAGCAATCGCGGTTATTGCTATCGAGTTAACCGGATTCATCTGGCTCCTCCTGCTTTCCCTTCATCGAATCACCGTTTACATCTGAAATCCATTTCCTGTGGCCGAGAGAGGAAGAGGGGAGCTGTCGACTGCCTGGATGCTCTGCCATTTTACTAATTCATTCCCAACAAAATCTGCTTTTACGGCCCCTCCATAGACTTCAGCGGAAGGTTTCAGCTGAAAGAACCTAAACAACAACAACAAAGAAAAGTAACAACAAGAGTGATGTCCCCCTGGGAAATCTAACGAGCTGCGCGCCAATTGATCACTAATTAGATTGAGAGCGGACTTCGTGATATCTCTGTGCTGACGGGTGCCCCACCAGCTCGCTCGGTGTTACATTATTCTTAAAGCGTTCAAACTGGCGTCCCAAGAGAACCCCGACTGATGGGTCTGCTCTAGCGATTTCCTATCCGTTTCTTTTTTATATATATATATATATATATGTTTTAACTCAAATTACTTAGTTTGCACATCAGCCTTTAAATTCAGACGGGAACAAACGGAAAGCGGAGTTCTCTCCCTTTGCTATTTTTTTTCTGTTTTTTTTTTTTTGCTAATTAACGACTATATTAGAAAGCAAAGCTGGGCGATGGGGAACCCGCCAGGCGGTGGCACGCGAATAACGGAACTATAAACTCTGCAAAATGGCGTGGAAAGTGAGGAAACTATCCCAACCCCCATCCGGTCTTCGACACAGTGCAGCGTACGTAACCCTAACCCGACCTTTAAGGGAGCGGGGCGCCTTTCTGCGAGCGCCCAGATTTTTACCAAAATGTTTATTGGGGAAGCGGTTATCTAACTTGATTTGAGCCGGACTGAATCCGGCAGGGTTAGGGAGGATTCAGGTCCCGGAAGAAGATGCATGCGAGACTCTGGGAAGGACAGGTAAAACTGGTTCTGCTGACAACGGATGGCGCCGGGGGGGGGCGAACAGCTTGGTAATAAACGACGGGGGCCTCCCGGGGGTTGGGAGGAGGCGGGGGGTAGAGCTGGGTAACGGCGAGAGTTCGCCAGCCGCGTGAATCGATACAAATGCGAGGCTGGCTGCATCTCAGCCGAGGGCGTGGGCGATTAGCGCAAAATCGGAAATATACTCGCAGCGTTTTCACCGGATCGTTTTGCTCGATCGGGGACGAACGAGAGCCCTGTTCGGAATGACTAAGACATCTGAGGGGGACTTCGGGTTGTTTGTACAAGTGTTGTTGTTTTCCCTGTTCTGGAGATCTGATTAATTCATCAGAAAGTCATGGATTTCCTCTCGGTTTCCCTTTGTCGGTGAAAGAAGAAGAAGAAGATGAAGAGCAGGCTCCTTCCCTCCCACGATTGCCAAACCCAATTAGAATTTGTGAAATATCACCTCCTTTCAGAATTTTCAAATCCCACGACTAGTAATAATAATTTAAAAGGGTTAACATCGAAAAATCGGACACCTCTGTTTCGGCTAAATACGCGCTTTCCCCCCCCCATTTAAACTTTGGGAATGGTGTCAAAGCGATTGTCAGCTGTCTGCATACTACACTCTGTAGGGACCATTCGTTGCCCCCCAACAGCGTTCATGTCTCAGAGATACATCTACAGACGTCCTCGTTAATGCCACGTCGCGTATTGTCGAGGACGAATTCTTCACGAGATGAACGATGCGATCAATCCTCCACTGGGGGGGTGGGACGTAGCTGGGGAGGACCTGCAGTTATGTTACCTCGCAGAGACCATTTAGGGTATGAGATTTCAGAGGGAGGCGATTTAAGATCGGAACGGCTACAAAGATACGAGTCGGGGAATTAATCGTCCGCGCGGTTGCCGGTCGTATCCTTGTTGAGATTTATTTCAGCCGATAAGTTACAAGCGAATTTACACCATTTTTAAAAAATAAAAACCCTGCATTTCTGGAGTCGATAGACTGTTGGAAGGAAGTTTCCATTGTTGCTTGGTTGGAGAAGGATTTTATACGGAGGAAGCTGAGCCGAGGTGTTTGAAAAGGTGGTAGTCTGTGGGAGAAAGGTCTGGTGAATGGGCCGGGTGAGGGAGAACTTGGTACCTCATCCTGTTCGGTTTCTGAAGAGTCCCTTTTGCAACACGAGGACGAGCATTGTCGTGGAGCAGGATCCGGCCTCTTCGATTCACCGAGGGAGAGTTACTGATGAACGACGTTTAATTCACGACAGCACCTTTCAGCTGTGATGGTTTCGCCAGGTTTTCTTATTATGACAAGCGAAGAGCAGATCTCCAGTCGACGGTTTCGTTGTTGTTCAGTCAACTCGTGAGGCACCCAACACCTGGCCGATTGCCTCAAGATGCCGGGAAACAGTTGCAGTGCTTCACCAAGCTCTCCAGCAATTTCTCCCACTGTTTTCCTTGGATCGGCTTCAACTGAAGCTTTCAGACGGTCGTCATCACAGCAGGAAGGACGTCCGCTACCTTCCTTATCCTCGAGGCTCACATCTCCTGATGGAAACTTTGCAAACCATCGTTGTACTGTGCGCCCATTCGCTGTGTCCTCGCCCCGTGGTCGCTTGACGTCACGAGTCGCCTCGATCCCTTTGTGGCCCGGTTTGAACTCGTGAAGCAAAATGACACGAAAACTTTTCTATCCATTCTTCACTCAGAACCCTGAAACAAATATCCAGTTAATGGTTTTTAAAAAGATAGTTTTTGCATAATCTACGCCAAAGTTCACGCTACAAAACGATCTATAACTTGTCTACATAAACCTTCACAAGCTTGCAAAACACGAACCCTAAATTAACTTAATATAAAAACCGAGTAACGACCTGATAATTACCGGCCTGAGATACAATGAGTGTAATTTAAACTTTAAATAACCCAACCACAGAACCATTATATTTCATGTTCGCATCTTCCTTATAGAGCTGGTTAAAGAAGTTCGCTGTCTCTGTTACACCGCAAAAATCCAAAGAGTATATTTCATTTTTATTTAAAGAACTTGTTGAAAAAAGAGACAACAGATGATGAAGTAATAACCAAATGTAGAAAATTTAAATGTTTCGATTCTTTTAGAGTTATAGGAACGAGTTAGTGACAAATCTGAAAACCAAAACTATTTATGCTAAAACTGATGAAACTTGTAGGAGAAAAGGTGTCTCTCCAAACGCTTTTACTGGAAATTTTAGTAAGTATGATGCAACTACTATTGAATTTTAAAAGAAAAAAGTTTTTATAATGAATTAGGTATAAAAAAAGGGGTTTGATTTAAAGTATTATAAAGAAGTACTTCAAACATAAGGAGGAGAGTAAGCATAATGCGATTATCTTAAATCTGATGTCCTAACTTTTGACGGATGTAATTGAAAGCTTTAGAATTTGAGTATCGAAACATCGTAGATCAGATCCATGCCAGTTCTTTACTGGAATTCTTGTTTTAAAATAAATAAAATAGAATTGCACTTCTTGCCATATGATGAAGCGTTAGTCTGATACAAGAAGGCACAAGAGGCGGAATCTCCCTGGAATAGCGTAGACATGCAACATTTAACAGTCTCTACGTAAATATCTCTGGAGATGATATAGAAGCTCTCGGAGTATCTAACACAGATGTATCTGACGAGAAAACAGTATCAGATCTCGCCCTGGAGATGTTATAGAATTAGATGATCAAGAGTAAAGTTTCAGATATAAATTATGGCCCGACTAAATAGAATTCTTACATTATTTACTTAGGAGCGAATAATCTCTGCAGTTGGGCTGTGCCAGCTGCTCCCAACGGGTGATTGAGGTGGGTAGAAGAACAGGATTCAGAGCATTACAAAAGTATTATCATAAATATAAAACTGGATTCACCAATGGGTCTAATATATAAAATGTAGGCAGAGAATACCCTAAAGAGTCGCAGACTATCCGCCAGCTGTAGGAAAACTCATCTCGAACACCGACCGGTTACCGTTTCACCAAAACAGGACGATGGAAAATCAATTCGGGTGTGAACCTACCATTAAAAATTGCTACATACCATTTATAATAAACAGAGTCCCGTTGTACATTATTGACATCTCCAGTCTCACTTCTCTCCAGAGGATGACAACTATAAACGGTTTTGGAAAAAAAAAACAGATTTTTTTATAGGTAAATGAATAAATCTGGCTATGGTAAAGACCACGTGGAGATGTCGCTTTAATGCTATGGAATTAATATAGAAGATCGCAGTCTAACATTATGAAAGATAATATCGACAGAAGCGGGTCTCACTAAAGGTGAGTTACCTCCCTTCGATGATAAGCGCTATCTGTCCACGGATTCGGCTGTTCTAACTGACCTTCCGTGCTGGAATCATCGCCCTTCCCACCTGTCGGCGCGACTGCTGTTACCTTACCATCTGATGCTAGTGTCCACCGCGTACCCGACCAGTCAGCCGTCGGTTGACGACGTCTTCTGAACGAGCGAGGCATTGCTAATCATCTGTACTCTGACCATCTGAGACGACGACTCGCAGAGCGATTCCCAGCAAGGGAAGAACAGCTGACAGTGAAAGATGGAGAATTTCAAGCAGTGATGGGAGCGGGGCGGGGCGACGACGACGACGACTGCTAGGTTTGTGTACTTCGATGAGAGACCTCAGGGTCTTGCGCGCAAAGTGTACAAATTCAACTAACTCGCTGATCATTACGACAGGACTAGCAAATGTACAGAGACGACTAAATGCACTGGGATTCGGGCAGTAGTCACGTTATTAATTTAAATAAGTTTCCGGCTTTTGACGGAAGTAATGGACAGAATTCAAATGATGGAGTCAGAGCTGGTACTTTTTTGACTCGTGCATGAAAATCCAACTTGTCACGGGGAAGATAGGGCTGACAGACAGAAATGAGAGAGCGCAGTACAAGTCAAAATACAAAGCTTAAAAACAGCATTTCCTTCTTTAGAGAAAAAAAAGGCATCTAAAATTAATATTCAAAAACAGATCTGGATTTCTACCTAGAATTTTTGGCGGCGCTAAATAAAGATACAGTAAAAATTAAATATTAAGCATCTGCTATAGCGCAGAATAGTTATGAGTTTTATATGCATGATATGATAAATAAGTTATGGTGGCGACACTGCATATTTAATGATGGACGTAAAGTATCCATCTAAATAATACCAAAAAGCTACAAATTTAGCTGCGATGCTTTCTGCATCAGATGCTGCAATTAAAACTCACACTGACTGATACAGTTCCCTGTGTCGACCATCTGGAGATGCACAATAATTAGAACTTGGGTTTTCTGTTGGTATGACGGGCAATTTAGATATAAACCAAAATATAGCGCAGATGTAAAGTTCGTCACAAATAAAACGTATGCTGATGATTTAAGTAAGATGAGGACACGAAATACATTACCATTTCTGTTTGAAGCGGTAACTAAATCTACGCAAAATCTGAATTGGAACAACTTATTGGCAGTCACAGTAGCGCCATCATCAGGTCTTGGTAGGTTAAGTCACACTGGAGGGAACAGAAGCCTAGACGAATTAGGCGGTGTTCGTGAACTTATTTATTTTAAAATAGTATCTTGTATTGCAAGTTTTGCATCTAAACCGCTGGCGTTACACCTCATTCTTCAGAATCTCCATCAGCTCATCGGAAGAATTTTAATTCAATCCCTGCTGCGCTTTTGGAATTAGTGACAAAATTCCAGTATTCTGAAATCGCTACCACGAATTCGCAACGTAATTAACATGTGTGTGTGTCTTCGTTATCGTAAAGGAACTAAAAGGTATTTATTACATCACCTTTAATTACTTAATGACAAATGTCTGCAAAAACAAAAAAAGGGCTAATGGAAAAGAAAAAAAAATTTTTTTTTATGATCAGTTTTATTCCTGCTAACTTATGTTGATAATTTGAAACATTTGGCGTGACAAGATTTCGCTTTCGCATTAAATAATAAAAAAAAAAAATACAATTAAAGAGAAAGTTGGAAGCACATTTAAAGCGGTAACTACATCGGATAACTGTCAAAGCAAATTAAAGTGGATGCCTATAAAAAAAATCGCTAACAAAATCAAGAATAATGTGGGGGGGGGGAGAGTGAAATGTCATATTTTCTGGATATAAATGAAATTACTAGTTCAGAATAGTCTTTGAAGTATCTAATTGCATTTGAGATGCCATGGTTATCATGAGCAATTTTGTGTGCGTGTGAAAAAGAAAGAAAAAATATGGCAGCATCATTTATAAAAATGATAAGTGGATGAAATATTTCTGTGCCATCAGCTGTCGAAGCGTCACCAGTGCTTCTTTACGCTGTAAGTAAGGGATCGGTGTGTAATGATCTGTGATGGTACCGCGACTTGACCGAAACCCATTTCAGCAGTTGCGGATGAAGCACGACGCCTTGCTTGACTCAATATAGATATTATCCTGCACTCATTCACTTATTTAACGGTCCTCAATCTTCGCTATAGAGTCAAACCCGTACCAGTTCATATCCCCTGTCGACAAAAGAGGGTTGATGAAGTGTTCGATTCGATGTATGTGCAGCCAGTCGTCGAATCTGGCGAATTTTAAACAATGGTTGGGGGGACGACTTTACGTACAGCCGTCGATCAGAATATATTCTTAACAAAACTAAACTGATTCTGACTATGCTAAAGTATTTTCCCCAATATTGGGCATCGATGGCATTATGTCCGGCTCTGCTAGATGATCAAAAAGGAACGTAATTGAAACACTATCATATGTCCATCCCATAAATGACAACCCAAAACATGTAGTGCTGATTCTTTTCATTTATCTTCGTTTGTGTGAGGCTGCAACAAGTAGTGAGTTAGTTGTCTTTGCTTACAAAGAGAGGGACGATATCACACACACACACACGCACACACACACGCACACGCACACGCACACACACACGCCATCTTCTTCAGCGTGTGGAATGTTTCCTGACCAATGTCATTTAACGTTCTCGCGGCTCTGAAGATCAAATTCAGCGGTTTGCGTAAGTGAAAGAACTCGGCGACAACTTCACACAGCGGTACACCTTCCCTGGAAATGCTTTGATTTCTTTCACAGATGTTGTCGGTGTTGGGAACATAAGGATCGTTTTTGCGTGTTTTGGATCTCGCTTATTGGAATTCGGGTAACTGGCACCGTTTTCCGGAAAAGCGGGCATCTGTTTTCACGGAAGCTGAGCCAAAATTCGGTGACGAAGGCGAGCACCAATTGAAGAATTTGTAAGTGTTCTGTCTCATATCTTCACTGATATTAGCATCATCTTTCCACGAAAGATACCTTCGGCCATGTTGGTATTTATGAATTCAAAACGCAGAGCGAGAGAGAGAGAGAGAGAGAGAGAGAGAGAGAGAGAGAGAGAGAGAGAGAGAGAAATCGGTGGACTGTAACCAGCAACGATTTGTACATCTCCTTCTCGTAGATGACTTCAACGATACACGTCCTTTCTACCTTGAGCAGCTCAGTCGACCGAGTCTTTGACGGAGAATCCCACTCATCTTTTGCCATTCGGTGGCACCTTCAATCGAAATATCGGCACCGTGTCCGGTTCGGGGGCGGTGCTCTTGCTGTCGGTCAGCACCTGGAATGAAGGTGGCGCCACGGTCTGGCCGGTGTCTTGCGCATCAGCGACCGTAGTCCCTTCTCTCCTTCCCCACTAAAGAAGTGACCCCCACAGTTTCCTGTAGCGGCCCTGATCAGCTTGGAAACGTCGTAGTGGGCGTCCATCGCTCTGTCAGCGACGTTTACTCGACCGAGGCGTCGGTCATCTTGGACGGCGCCAGCAGCCACCCGAGCGAAGCGAAGGTAGACAGACGCCCGCCCAGCCTCGATCTCGAGAGGATCGCTAAAGCCGGACCGGTGGCGACATCGCTGACATTTCTCCTTATTCGAGTTGAACGCTGGGAAAGACGTGTTGCGGAGAGGGCGCTGTCAGTCATTCTAGACCAGCCAGAAGACAGAGAGATGCGCTTAGGGGGGCGGCGCAGACTTACTGCTACCTCATCTTCGTCGCTAATCTGTTCATTTGTGTGAGGCAACACGAGTAGAGACTCTTCCTCGCTAACGAAGAACGGGAACAACGTAAAGATGGCCCCGAATACAGTACAGCAGAACCTACTGTGGTAGAAGAACATCGCCCTGGTCATAGGCGCGCAGCACTGACAACTGTCAGGGTTCTATCGATCTGCAGTTTCAATAACACCGTGAACCTGGTCCCGAGAGGTCAGTGCTTGAAATAGTAGTCAATAAAGAAGCAGACGCTCCCATTGGAGGCTGGGTACGACGCCAGTCGTTCTGCAGATGGCTGCACGGACAATCATATTGGACAGGCAGCTCTCTGTGTTTTGTCATGGAAAACAATTTAGGCTCTAACAGAGTTAGATTACACCGTCTGGTCGCTTACGGTGAGTCCGGTCGTGAAGTATCTGAGATGTCGCGAATCAGACACCGGAAACAAAGCATCTGGTGATGGGAACTTTAGAATAGTAATTTCCTCCTCTGAGCAGAGCACGGAACCTTCGAGAGATCGGAAACGATATGGAAATCGGGGGACAACTGAGTGAGTGGATACAATTCGGCCGGTGTACTTGCCGATAAATTGGACCTCAGGCATATACTTACCTGTGACGCCGAATAACTGGGCGCAGTATGTACCGTAGGGAGTCCTGAAAAGAAGTTTCGGGATTTCCTGTGTGGAGCAAGTAAGAAAGGAATAAATGCAAAAATTAGAATTTTTGTCGCTTGCACAAACGGTCTTTCCGCATATAAGGGGGGGGCACCGTAAACGGGACCGCGGAATTTGGTCCGAGCCCCGAGCCAGACCCGGCCCCCGCCTTTAGCTCGGCCAAACGGTGCGGGACCCCTGCTCGTGACTTACCCCTGCACTCGACAGACTTCGCCCATTTCCCGCTCCCTCCCTGTCCAGCCCCGTCACGTCTCCAGCTGCCCTTCTATTGGTCCAATCGAATTTTCCGCTCCAATCTTCTCTTTCTCTCTCCCTCTCATCTCTTCTCTCTCTCTCTCTCCATCTCTCTCTCCCAATCTCTCCATCTCTCTCTCTCTCTCTCTCTCCCCATCTCTCTCTCTCTCTCTCTCTCTCCATCTCTCTCTCTCGCGCGCGCGCCAGCCGTAGTACACACGTAGACGCGGGACCGACCGTGTAGACCCGCCAGCCAAAGAGATGATCGATCCTCTGCTTCAGTCCACATCCAGCCTCTTCCCGGCCTTACTCCTAGGTAAGTCAGCCCTACTCTCTTCTTCTTTCTCTCTTTAACTCGCCGACGACTCCTCGTCACCTTTTTGGGGGGGGTGTAAGGACGCAACCACGGCTCAGCTAAGAATCGGTAAAAATTCCCTTCTGCAGCCGTGGTTTCCTAAAAGCTTACGTCGCCGGCGACTGCTGGCCGTTCTCCCGGCTCCAATATACCGACGCGCAAGAGAATTTCAGATTCACATTCACTCTTATCAAATTCTGAAGAATACTTATTGTTCTGACACCTATCAGCAGCATACTGTTAATTTACTCCAATAACCCTTCTTCGACGTTTGAGGATCCACCATTATTAAATATACTCTCTATATATATATATATTGATGCTACAAATAAAATCAGATCAGAATTATATATCGAAAGAGCCAGGTCTCTACAGACGTTATCTTTGGTCAATCGATATATCCGTGCTTGTTGATGCTCTGTGCTAAGATTAAAGCGATAATTCTAACTTTTATATCCCCCATCTCTTTCTGTTTTCTTCTTTTGAAAAATGGCAGCGAACGATTACTGTCGAATCTGTCAATTAAATGCTATGTTTACGGTCGGAGTAACTGTCGGTTTAGTTTGGCTTGGCACAGTCTAAGACTGCAGTGCTGTACACTCCAAAATACAGGTAGAAAGATGTTAGTTCTTGGCGATACAACTTCGTACATCCTGAAGATCACCGGTTCCTGTTTCTCTGCACCAGTGATCATAACGAACTCTTCACTGGAGTATTACAAAGACTTGTCTGTTACAGCACTGTCGGTCTGCTGAATCCCCAGCAGGAGACCAACATTTTCATCTATTTTCATTATCTTGTAGGTGTATTCGAAGAGCAATAAATAGGAAAGTAACGCTCAAAGATGAACCGTTTTTAAAGGGATTTAATTCTTTGTTGTCTTTGCAAGGACCTAATCCGTTAGCATTAGCCACAATATACTTTGACTGGCACTCGCCAGTACATCACTAACTGCAATAATGGATGGGTTTTTTAACATCTAATGTTCACAAGAAGCTGAGCAGTGATAGTCCACTGCCTCTTAGCTCAGCATATAAAACTCTAACATTGTTATTTCTAGCTTGATACATACCATTTGTGTTCGCCTTCTTAATGCAATTGGAAACCTTCATTCGATATTACTTCTTTTTTTATTTTTTTTAAGAATCACAAATTACTAAATAAATTCTCCAAGCAAATAGACTTTTATAAAAAAAAAAAAAAAAATTATTGGCTGGAAAAGAGAACACCGATCGATATCGATAACACAACCCACCTCGAGCGACTAGTTCCGGTTTTACGACTTCCGGTTTTACGACTTCCGGTTTTCTGGTTTTCTCATACAGTCAGAGAGAGGAGAATTGCTGTGTAATCACCCTACGTCGGTTCATAAGCGCTTTGCTGATCGGTTTGTTACAGCTTTGACTGGTCAGGCCTGAAGTAGTTCTCGTGGGGCCACCATGTTGTTCTAGAGCGGATATGGATTATGTATCCCAATCCAACCCGAACCGCACATCCGTACCGGTGAATCGCCATTATCGTCGATACGAGACTGCGCCTTCTTTAAAAAAAAAAAAATTTTTTTTTTAAATATTATACTCAAATTTACAGTTAAAAATTATGAATGATAAATGCACTACCTGCGCGTAATTTTAATAAATAGAAGAATTGTTATCAGAAGTTCATAACAGAGGAAGTATGCATCGAGACTCATCGCCGATAGCCATACACTTGGTTTTCGAAGTGAAAGTTCAGTACTTCACAGCAAAAATTAAATATGCGTTTTCTGTCGTAAGTGTCTTTCCTCGGAAGAATATGTTAAATGCATATAATGATAAGATTGGTTATGGTTACGAACAGAATGTTTATCTGTTAAGCTGTCATGTACTTATATCAGTAGAAATAGATTTTAAATGTAAGCAGTTCTGCCTAAGTTGAAGCTTCTTTACATTTTAAGAAAGGAAAAAGAACCCTTAAAAGCAGGATACGACAACAGGAGCAATTCTGCTTTAGACAATTCACGTGTGCAATTGTCATCATATGATGGGCATTAAATATTTCAACTGCTCTAATAGCGAGAAATAAGGTTGTGCGACACAGTTTATCATGGGAATGTTTCTCCCCGCTATGCCTGACGTGTTGTGTCTCGCCCCCCCCTCAGCGAAATCCCTTTGTTAACTTATGACTGGGTTGTAGAACGTTGTTTCCACGACCAAGACAATGCAAAGGGAGGAAGTAACCGAAGAGAACCCTAACTTGGCGAGGGTGGTATGGAGGCCCGTTAGTTCGTAGGGATCCTCTATTTGCATCACAAGAGAAACCGACGGGAGAAATTTATAAACGTCTGGCTTTCAGTGTAGAACTTTTTGCTCAAAATGCAAATTAAATTTTAAAAACAACAACAAAACACCCAGATAATGCAAATTTCGGCCCCAAGCTTTCCCGTAACGGGTAACGAGCACGTGTCTGGATGGAGATTCAGTGAATTCTGCTCCGGTGCGAGAGCCGATCAAAGCCCCTCCTAAATCAGTCCTAAGTCAGAGGGCTGTTGGTACCGGCGGGGATAAAGCCACACAAGCCGACATCAACACGATCCCAGTGTGTCAACGGAGACGGTGATATGCCGCGTATCTCTGCCTGAGGATATTGGTCCGAGGCATCACGGGCGAACGGTGTTAATTATCTGCGCGATGGTCGAAAGTCTCATCCATCATCGACGTCGGCTGGTTGACGCCATTTTAGAAACTAATCAAGTTCCCTCGCCGTAATATGTCGGATTCGTAATGCGGAAACCCCCCCAATTTGACGAACGTCAGTCAATCCGACGGAATAAAAGCCGCTTCGTTTATTATAGGAAAAAAAAATGTCTGAATAACCCGGCCAGCCGACAATTATGTCAAAATATCAGCCCCCGGGGATCTGGCGGCCATGTTGCTTAAAGAAACCGTTCTGTCACGGTGCACCAGACCAGGAAAAATCTGAATTTACTGAGTCGATAGATTAAAGTTCGTTTTTGCGTGATATTTACTGATAAAGGTAAAGTTCATCTGAGGTTTGAACCGAACTTAATCACGCAGCTAGTGAGACATGGAAAAAATAGGCAAAGTCTCTCTCTCCATCTCTCTCCATCTCTCTCTCTCTCTCTCTCTCGCTCTCCATCCTGTCTCCATCTCTGTCTCACCATCTCTCCATCTCTCTCTCTCTCGCTCTCCATCTCTGTCTCCATCTCTGTCTCACCATCTCTCTCCATCTCTCTCTCTCGCTCGCTCTCCATCTCTGTCTCCATCTCTGTCTCACCATCTCTCCATCTCTGTCTCCATCTCTGTCTCACCATCTCTCCATCTCTCTGTCCTCTCTGTCTCACCATCTCTCCATCTCTCTCTCTCTCTCTCTCTCTCTCTCTCTCTCTCTCTCTCTCTCCATCTCTCTCTCTCATATATATATATATATATATATATATATAGTGTTCCTCGCATTTTTTAAAGTTAGGGGGAAAATACCGTCAGGAAGGAAGCCAAATTCCTTCATCTTCAGGAATGGCAATTATTTACTGGTCCCCTTTGGAGAAACCCTTGCTCCTTTGCCAGAACTCATAGCTTGTGTAGAGGTCCCCGCTACAGCGGAAACTAAGTAATATTTGCGTAATTCCCGCTTCTCGGGAAACCGATTTCTCAGTCTCAGTCGCTGCGTCCAGAGGCTGATCATGTTATCAACAAACTATTTACGCACTGAAAAAAGGGGTGGGGTATATTACATTTTCTGTTATTATTTTTGGCGCTTCGCTTTATAAATTGGCTTTTGACGTAGGTACCGCATGTGGCATCAAAGAACGAGGCCTTTGGAGTAGCAGCAGACGACGATGGCGTCCGCCATTTGATTCAGAGTGCGAATTCGGCGGCTTCCCTCGTCCGTGACGGTGAACTGACCGCAGCCCAGCAGCGGGAAGAGAACGACAGGCGAGCTTCCGCCTTTTCACTGCGACAAACTCTACAATTTGCTAATAATAATAATTGTCGGGATTGGCCAAGGCTCCCTTCACCTTCTAGCTGGCGGCCATGCTAGTTTCAGCCGTTACACGAACCCGCCCCGTCACGTGACCTTGTCGTCGAGAGGCTGAAAGGCCAGGCTGGTTGGTGGTCACGTGTGGCCGGCGCTCACCCAACCGCAGCCGACTTAACTAAACCTCGCCTCTAATATTTTGTCGGCCCTATTTCTTTCGCTTTTGTTTCTATCTTCTACCTCAGTCAGACAGAAACCACTCACGGATTTACTATATATATTTCTTCAAAGGGGAGAAGTATCTTTCCAGCCCGCGCTAAAGCAGCGATTGTGATGAACGAAGGAGGAAAAGGCAACAGAGAAATTCTAGTTGAGCCCTCAGAGGCGGAGGTTCGCGGTACGATGATGGGAAATCGCCGAGACTGCAATAACAATCAGGCTAATGCGAGGAAACAAATGCGATTATGAAGCTTAGTTGGCGGTGACACTTCTGTCTTTAATGCTCTCGCATATTACAAAAGTCTCGCTGTATTGCAATTATGGTAACAAGCCCCCCCCCGTCTACAAAACCCGTATTCAGAGCTTTCTACATCGGCATCGACAGCTGTGCGCGATATAAGACAGATCTGCTCTGTAACGAGGGGAAGGTAATCGAATTAATCTGCTTCTCGTGTTGGTCGCGCGCTGCGTGTCTTCCAACTCTCCTACCACCCTCCTTGCACCGCAGATGCTTGGCACCCGTTTTCTGGTCATATCAGTAAGCCGCTGTTGGTCTGAAAATTGTTTGTCTCACCAGCTGACAACCGGAATTCATAAGATTTCGCTGATTCGGAGTTTGGCCCCGGCGTGACAGTTATTCCGATAACCGAAGGAACCTGCAGGGGTCACGTTTCCAGGGACGTCCAAAGCTTCTGTTTTCACTAGAAGCAAAGGTCGACAACTCGCTCGTGGTCTCCTAACTCGAACGTGAAGAATTCCAAGATGGCGCGCGCCGAGATGCTAAATTTATAAAACAGTTTGCGGCTGTAATCTTCTTTAAAAAGGGGGAGGGTTTAAAATAAAGATCGCATTTAAGTGACGTTGACTTTACCTGTATAATAATCGGCCAGTGTTAAAATAATAGCAGTTATTAAGTTTGAGAATAAGATTTTTGCTAAGTTTCTCTATAATTAACTTCTTCAGGAACTCTCCATGCGATAAGTTGGAAAAGTTCCTTATCGTTCCATATCGCTTATCCATGAATTAGTATATTATTTAGTGAATAAATCCTATAACTTTCCTTTTTCCATAAATTTATTTTGACTCAGTGTTTTATGTAAAAAAAGATCGAGAAAAAGCAAATGTAGTAACCTTCGGGGGATTTTACAAGCGAGTTAATTTCTGAGAAATATATATATAAGGTAAAATTTGCTTATTTTCCTAACGTTAAAAGTGGAGACCCTGCTCGTGGACCGGCCGTCTAGCGTGGACTTTTGCCAACGATGGCTGGGGGTCAACAGCTTTGAATTCCCGGTGGGAGAGGTGGGCGTGTAGAGTACCCACGCGATGTCGCCCACAGAGCCCGGACGTGTTACACGACGGGAATTATGTCAGAAAGTGCTCATTAGAAAAGCCTGCGACGCTCACCGTCTCGGCCAGAAGTCGGGGTAAAACCAGTTGTTGCGGTAGAGTTGCCGTGTTTGTTCGAGGCGTCTGTAATGGCGGCCCGCTGCAAGCTCTCGTGGCGATGGCGCCGAGAGGAGAACGAGGTTTTGCTGACGCACATCATTAGAATCTGATGACAGGAAAGAGCTGCGATGTGGGCAGCCACCGGCACAGGTTTTTAACTTGTAACGATTTAACAAAGAGAAAAGAAAAAAAAAAAAAAAAAACAATTACATTATAAACCGCCATCTTCCGGAGAGGACCCAGCTCTAACGAGTCACCTCTGTACTCGTTGAGATCCCTCGGCTCTAACAGTTTTCGTTTTCCGTTCTGAGGTCAGGGGTTATCATTCATTCAAGAGAACGTGTACCGGGACAGTCGCCGCGAATTTGGATGGCGTCGTGGACGTCTAGTCTTCCATTAGAATAATCAACTAATTGATTATTGCTTTGTGTATTCCTCTGACGACCGATTTCAATTGTATGGAATTTCATCTATGAGAGGAAGTAGTCTTCTGACTTGCACTCGTTTGGACTGGCAATGAGGCAGTGCCATATTACAAAAAAGGAAACTTCAGTATCCGGAAAAACCTTCCGCGGATCGATCCGATACAAACGAGACAAAGCAGGGCGCCGAAAACAAACCGACGCCGAATCTTCGTCTACAACGAACTAGCTCTTCTGTATGTTAAATTTGCTCAGTTCAAATAATTGGAAAGACACCTGACTATACTACATCCACCATTACCTCTCATTAATAATTTAAAAAAGAAAGAAATATAGGCGTCACATCATTCCAAATAGTGATTACTTTGGCCAGTAATTAAGCAAGCATACATTTACTAGCACAGCAGTCAAATAACATTATAACTACGTCCTTTGTTTTGACAACCGCATCATCGACAGGATACCAAAGGGTGAAGAAGGGCAGGAAGCTCTCAGAACTTAAATAAAGGTCCTTTATCTACAAAGGAAAAAAAAAACGCGTCTGTTCTGCTTTAAATATGATTGCCTGCCGATTAAGCAAAGTATTCCAAGTGTAAATATTTCACAAGGTCCGGTCCTCATCGTGTGCGCGCGCGCGTGTGGTGTGTGTGTGTGTGTGTGTGTGTGTGTGTGTGTGTGCCATACCCACGCAGGGAAAATGGCTGGGAGATAAAAACATTAATCTCTGATTCCTACCTAATACCCCAGAATGCTGGGCAAACACGAAATGTTCTGTTTATAGATAACCCGCAAACTTCTCAGTTATCAGCACAAAGATTATCGAATTCGACACAACCTAATTGGAACTACACGTTTGTTTTTTTTTTGCATTTCGACCACGAGGAAAACTTAAGATTATTTATTTATAGATATATGAATACATTTGTATCGATCGCGGAAAAGCGACATTTTTCGAATCTTCCAATCTTCCTTTTCTTTTTTGTTTTTAACTATCTACAGGATCCAGCGCGAAGCGAGATGGCTCAGCTCCGCGGGTTCTTTGTCAGGCGCTGAATCTGCGAGATGGTCGCTTATGGTAAACACTGGCTCGGTGATGGATGGCGCCAGTTGCACCGCCCTGGAACCGTTAGAATCAGCAATCTTACTTCGTTAAATGTTTAGCCATTTTTCTTTTCTTTTTTTTTTCAAAGCGATTTAAATGCAGAGGATATTAAAGATGAGGCTATCCACTTACTATGGTTCGTAGGTCAAGCAAACGTGAATAATACTTACAAAACGGTAAGCAATATTTAAAAGTGAACAATGAAAATACCTTTAAATTGAAAGTGATATTTAATTTAAATAATTATAAAAAAAGGTATTTTAACGCATACAATGTGATATATAAAATGCCATGTACAGTAAAGTGTAGTCGATACAAGCCTCTTAAAGAGCGGTTTTATGCGGAAGACATACGGTGATCAGGTTTAAATCATTAGAAGCTTTCGTATACGATATATATGTTACAATATCTTTTAAAGATGATGTACCTAGAATTTTTGCGGATTGTTAGACTGCTATCCTATGCAATAATTTAATCAGCCTTTTTATGTTTGGTCAGTTGGTCACTGATGACGCAGAGTCCGTGTAGAATAAATCCTCGATCGATCGTAAGGTAAAAGAGTTAAGTTTCTTCGGTTGACAGCGCCACCGGGAACCTGCGAAGGCTCGGGATCTCGCTTGGAAGCAGAACTTCGCAGAGATCGAGCGAAGAAGTTGGGGGAGGGAAGCGGATTAACCCTCTTCGACTCGTGACGGGAGTTTTAAGACTGAAACTAGCTTGGGCCTTTTGTATTTCGTTTAATTTCAGCGCTCGTCCGCAGCAGCACCGTCCCGTGCAAGAACACGGTCCAGGACGAGATGATGAGGTGCTACAGCTCCCTGCCCGAGGCCCGGATAAACCTGTTCAATGCCAGCACCCTGTTACGCGCCCTACAGAGTGACAGCTTCTACGAAGAAATCTGCAAGTAAGCGGTCCGTCTATAAGTGACGTCAGATATCCTTCTAAGAATCTCGAGGGAATACTCTCGAAAAAAGGGGGCTTAAGTTTCGTGGAAGATGCTAAACAGCTATAAGCGTTCGATTTTTTTTTTCTCGATAGTACAGAAGACCTAAGCTGTGTTTTGAACACATAACAGACAAGCTGCCAAGATATTAATCATTGACTTAGCCCGCTGCACAGGGGCATCTGTCCAGGTCGCTGAAACTCAAGATTATTAGTAAACTCTACATTGGAAATGCCAGAGCTAATTATCTACTTCCTGGAAATAGCACAAACCTTTTATCACGCACTGTTCGTATTTCTGAACGAAGAGCACTAATGTCTGGTTATAAATAGCTTAATTCGTTAGAAACGCTATTTTAAGGATAAACAACACATTCGGAAGTCTTTCTCAATGGAAAATTCTTTTAAAGGTCAGTTATGCAAAAGTTCTTTCGCGCGAATACCTTTAAAATGTTCAAAGAAAGCAAGCAGAGTGATTCTGGATTAATCGATCTGATCGATACGCACTGACAGCCGCAGCTGCAAGCTCAGCATTAACAGAAGAAAAATATATCAGACGCCCGTGATAAACTTTTAGAGAAGATGAAACAGCCCATTTCTAATTCTCACCAAAAAAACTGAGGAAACTAAAAAGAATCAGCATGCCACCAGCCAATGACTGGCTGGATAGCGCTGTGACATATGGAACAGAAGTCAGTACAGCCGCTCCCGACTTACGTAGAGTTACGTAAGTCGAGACGCGGCTGTACTCTTTCAGATTACAGGTATAACAAACATTAAATCTGTTAGCATGGTCAAAGGAGATAAAACGGCTTTTTAAAATCTAGTTGACTGTCCGGCGAGAAGACAGAAAATAAGAGGAATACGAAAGGAAAATGACAAAATATAACAAATTTTGCCGAGAAATATAATTTCAAAACGAACTGAAAATGAGAATTTTCCTGCTAGGAGCGAGCGCCAGAGGAGAGATGAATAAAATGATCGGTATCATTGGTTTTTAATCTAGACAACAGAAATGGGGCCGGGTGACTATGGCTTGAGTGTTCGTACATGAAGAGGGGGGCCCAGGTAAGCTGATAGATGGTGACTGATCACTTTCTGTTAGGCTCAGTGTCTCGAGCGTCCTACGAATGCTGGACCGGAACCCGTTAAAGAACAGCAAGCAGCGAGTTTATTTGAAAGACAAGACCTGTAAATTAAGGTATGATTGTTGGAAACATCGTACGTGTAAATGGAATGCTTGCATCAAAATACCCACCTTTCAGCTTGCTGGATTTTTTTATTGTTAATACCATAATTATGTCTGATATGGGGAAACGAGGCAAATTATATTACACATCTATCTTGGTTTAAATGACGAGTATTTACATATTTATAAGTTTAAACTTTTAATTTTACTAAATAAGTAGTGTACATTTTATCCAGGCAGAGCTAAAATGATAGAATGGAGATAGCTAGACAAAGGACCAAAGTATCGAAAACTTTCCTGCTTAGTGTAACGCCAAAGTTTTGTGTGTAAATGTCTGTGTATGTCTGTAAGTATCTGTGTATCTCTGTGTGTGTGGATGTATGTGTGTCTGCGCGCGCGTGTGTGTAAGCATCTTGCATCTGTGTATCCCTGTGTAAGTGTCTGTCTGTGTGTGTAAGTATCTGTGTATTTCTGTGTATGTGTATCTCTGTGTGAGTATCTGTGTATCTGTGTGTGTCTGTGTTGTGTGTGTGTGTGTCTATATGTATCTGTGTGTTATGTAAGGGTTATGCTCATATAGGTGCAAATGCTTTTTTACATTACAAGTCGTTTAACGTTTTAGTCGATGCCACATGAAATTTACTTTTAATTGTAGATGTCAGATTAAGACAGAAATTATCGGTGAAGAATAAAGGCTTTTGCCTTGTATCAGAATTTAAAGGCGTCGATAATTCCATGATTCTGATTGATTTAAAACCATAAGTTTTCTAGGCTATCAGTAGAAAAGTAAAACCAAAAAATAAAATAACAGAATAGAAAGCCAACCAGGAAGCTGGGAGAATAGCCATTAATTGTAGCCAATTTCTGTGTTTTCTTTTTTAGAATTCTGTCCGCACGCTTGGTTAGAAGGCTGAAGCTTTCTCCGTGTCTTGTTGTTTCCTGTTGTGTCCTGTTATTTCCTGTCTCAACTCGGAAGCAATGACGTCAATAAATCTGATGCATGTGCAATAGTATTTCACGACATCAAGTTATTTAAAAGTAACGGGAAGCTGAAGCATCTTTTACACACGCAACAACGTTTTCAGACACGTGGAGCTCGTCACTATGGCCTGCCTTTGGAAAGATAACATCGGGGAGGGGTGGGATGATCTTAGATATAAAGCTAATTTGCCCCCACCTTAAATTCTAAGATCTGATGAGGCTAAGACTTGTTCATGTGTCACGAAGACTGATGGGTGAAAGGAGATCACGTGACCACTAGTTACCACGGCACAGAAACCGTTCCTCCGATATCGGAAGCGGATTTTTGTTTGTTTTTATTCAAAATCTTTTCCACAAAACTGAAAAATCCGAGAGGGTTAACGTCCGACAAGCCTAAGCTTAGCTTAGTTCAGCATGGTTATTAGAGGGAGGCGGGGAAGTCGCCCTGGCTTATGCAAGACTCAAGCGTCTGCGATGAAGTATCGGGATGCGTCGTTGGTTAGGGATGAGCATAATGGACGACGTTTGTCTTGTCAGTCTCGGGAGAGCGGTACCAGCAGGCGCCATTTATTATCTCTGGGAATACTTGGGTTTTATTGTGGTTTTAAAACTGGTTCACACCAAGACCGGCGGCTCGAAGGGCACAGCTAACGCCAGGCTTCAGAAACGATGTATGTGGTTCATCTTCAGATGCCTACGGGAGAATTTAACCGAAGTTGCTCTTATTAGATCTTTTCTCCAACACCGATAAACAAAAACCAGGAACATCTTGTGTTCTCCAGCACGTGTGAACATCTCCGGCTCAAAATACCGAGGGATTCCCAAGAATCTGTGCCGATCTAATTCTAGCACATACGAGTTCTTTATTTAAAGCAGAAGCGTGTATAACTTAAGATGGACGTCTACCCACCACTGAACCGTCCATGCAGTGCCAGCAAATTAGGCTATAACGAGGCGTGGTGGTGCAGTGGTTAACCTGCTAGACTTTTATGGTCAAAGGACCAAAATTCGCGTCTTCTTTTTCCGCCACAGAAAGTCTCATATGGTTTCACCGAAACATTCCGGTTTTATCCCACACCCAAGAATAGAAAGTTCCGCCAGGGATCGTTCTGCAGGAAATCGGAATCGCTGGGGCCCCAAGAGTCGTATAATTGAGAACGTTTCCTAACTTCCTTCTTACGCCCTTTTGTAGACGTCGGTGTGCGCCAGCGATATGGCCACGTTCCCTCTCCTCCTAGGAACCTTTGAAATGTAGGTAGTGTCACCATTGTAACATCCACGATTTGCTTCAGCAACTGCAGGTTTTTGCAGCATAAACAAGATGAAGAAGAACGAGGTTGTGTTCACGCGCAGCAACATTAAGGTTTTATGATATATGTACTGCTGGCTGTTAGGGTTTAAGATTTGTTCAGTTAGGTTACTGTTTAGGCAATATTGACTAATAATAATATGAATTTTGTAATTCCAGATTACCCCGGTCACGTGTTACACAATGCATCCTTGTTGTTTAAATTCACTGAATAATAGGATCCTCGGAAACAAAATTAACTTAATATTTTTATGCAACGTTAAATTTTCTAGATACGGTGATAAATTCCTCTGTTAGGTTCAGCAGAAACGATCAGAATCGTCCAATCACGGGACAGTTTCCTGACCGCGACAGACACACTTACTTACCTTAGCTGTAAGGACGGATGGACTGATTACTCGTGTCTTGCTGTGTCCACATTGGATCCGATGTCTTGTGAAGGTTTGTCTTCTTTCCTTGCAGAAAAATAGACAGTGTTTCGGCGTGCGAGGTGAATGTGATAGAGAACTGTGTGGTTGTACAGAAAATGGTGAACAGGATGGGGATTAGCACGAAGAACATCTCTGAAGTCTACAAAACGGCGTGCAGCAACCGCCAGGGTAAGATACCCAAACGCAGGAATTTATCCTGAACTCCAAACCGCCTATACTCCGACATCTCTCTGATGGACTCAAACATCTCACACCGAACTCTCTGAACCGGGAAATGACATCAGAAGTATAAAGTAGAGGCAAATATGAATCGGTTCTTTTTCTGAAAAACCGGAAATACATCACAACTCTCCGTAATAATTCTGTTTAAGGTCGCTGTCGATGTTTTGTTCCTGGCCGTCTCGATCGAGTATTTCAAATAACGGTGATTTCCTACATTTACAAGTTCTTTATTGTGCGGAAAAGAAGTAGTTTTTTTTTTAATATATTTTTTTTAACTTCTTTTTTTTAACATCGACAATTATTTGGAAATTGGATCAGCGCTGTAATTCAACAACTTTTGAGCGCCGGGTGTAGCAGACCGGTGTTGCTGACGTAAAGTACTCTTTTAATTTGGTGAAACATTGTTCGTAGGACACAGGGGTATACGACAGAAGATAAGCGAAATTCTGACATAGGTATTAACTGGTAAACATATAAGTGCTGCACAGACACAAAGGATCGTAAGGCTACCAAATAAATTTCAAAGGAATACGGAATAAATATTCTACAAGATACGGGTTGACCTGGGGAAAATACTATACTCATTTGTGTTGAAAATCTCATCAGGGTATGTAAACACAGACGATTTGAGAAAAGTGATAAGTGCAGATTTTAGTAATCAATATTAAAGAGCTTCGTTTTGATTTATTCATGACTGCTTTATCTTGGAGTTTCTGTCATTACTTAGGTAAAATGTAGTACAATTCATTCTGTAATTGACTTCTAATAGGCGTAGAGCGTCATACCGATTCAAAGCTCACAGCAAGCTTGATGACTGCTGTCGTCGTCGAGCACCGATGTCTACAGGGGAGACAACCCTGGTGGGGGGAGGGCAACGTAATGCCGCGGTTGTCCGCTAGGGAGCAGTGTCAATCCTGCGTCCAGAAAGGCCGCGGCATCTATCTCGGCGAAACAGTCAGCTGCTCTATGATGCAATGAATGGGACAGATCGACTGGCCCGTGTGAACGGACGGGGCATAGAGAATATTAATGATAATAATGTCTGACCATCAGAGTAAGAAAACGAGTTGAAGCGATGTATCAAGGGGAGGAAAGGGGGGCTACACAAAAAGTTCCAATTAACAGTAATGAGGGAATAACATGAAGAGGTTAACTCCGCCAGATAAAATTATCTTTAGCTCGCAGA
This sequence comes from Nautilus pompilius, assembly GCA_018389105.1. Lineage (NCBI taxonomy): Eukaryota > Metazoa > Mollusca > Cephalopoda > Nautilida > Nautilidae > Nautilus > Nautilus pompilius. The sequence continues at coordinate 36,538 of JACATO010001746.1, read as the reverse complement.
ACCAATTAAGTCCGAGAGTAAGCGCTGGGCCGGAGTGGGAGGGAGACATCCGGGCTCTTACCAAAGAGGGGGGGGACGCATTCCAGGTCGCCACGACACCCCGGTTGGTGTCGGAATAACTACGAGCAGTAGTCATCGTCAGGTGTTAGGTCCATCTGATTTTGCTTCTTTGAGGCGATTCCCTCCTTTTTTGCCAATGTCCTGCGTATTGTCGTCTGCCCTGCCTGATCATCACTTTTCATTTTATATTTGGACCCAGTGGTTATGAACGGAGTGGCTTCTCTGGTGAGCCGCAGCAACGTAATAAAGGACCTTTCCTTGTGTTTTCAAGACGCCCTGGCGGTCTCCAAGAACAACAACAGCGGCAGCAGCATTTCGACCAATAGGCCCGACGTGGAGCATTCCACCAAGACGTGTCCGTGAGTATAGTACTCTGTTTTCAACCTTAAACTTTCCCAAACTCTATGTATTAGAGTCACCACTGTTAGCTTACGTATTGGTAAAGCCAGCGAGTCGGTGACCAAACACGAATGGCTGGCCACGCCACGACTGGCGAGAAGCTCTGGTTCGAATCCAGGTCGATGTTGCCTCGTTTCGCCTCTTCACTAACAACTGGCGGCACGGGTTTTCTCCCACACCTGGAACATGATTTCCCGTGGGGTTGGCTGTTGATGTAGGTTTTCCGACATGACATCGCCAGGCGCTGAGGAAGCCCGCACACGCCAATAGCTAGTGTCGACAAACTAACGCACCTCCGTGCGCTCAAGAGGTTTACAAGTGCTCTCGCCCAGCAGTCAATTATTTTGTCCAATACAATTATCCCATGTTGTTCCCCAGGCTCATTAGCATATATATTTTTACCCATTTGAATTCCGAAAATGGTATATATAAATCATCATTAATTACTGGTGCATTTTTACAGAGGTGTTACCTTCCAGGATTGAGATTGTTGGTAATCTGATACGCTGGAGAATTTCCAACGCAAATATTCTCCGTATATCTAAAATATACCAATTTCATAAGGAACTTACGGTGTTTTATGTCAAGTTAGTCAATATCCCGTGATCACACTAAAGGCGGGGTAAAGACGAATATCCGTTATGTGAGTGCTTAATTAGTTAAGCGGGAGAAAAAGTCATTGCTGGTTTGTAGATGATCAAAGAAGCGTAACACGTGCGTGGTTCCCTGGCGGTTACTTATGGAAGCAGGAGAAGTGCAATACGTCGCCTTCGTGGTTCGGACATCGCTCTTTATACGGCGGCGGTGAGGACGACCGACGTGGAGCCGCCATTGAAATTTGTGAGTGACGACGGTTTTGACCGAGTTTTTTTCTTCCGTTGGATTGTGGGATATTTAATAACAACGAATATCGTACTCAGCGCCACCAACTTCCGGCCTTACGGCTGGTTCTGGAAAGTTCCAGCTTCACCTCAGCGCAACTTTGTCCTTCATGCCGACACGTAGAACGTAGATAGATAACACGTGCGACCATTACAGGCTACCGAACTCCTATAGTTCCATTTCTTTCTGGCTGGAATACACCGCCCTTCCATAATAAATTTATGCCCTTTTATTACAGTTTGTCAGCTGTTTTTTGCGGAAAATGCAAATAAAGTCGCGCAATAGATTGAAATTCTTTGGTATTTTTTGTCGAGCTATCTCATGAGTTCAATGGGGAAACCGTAAACAGAGAAATAAGCTTTTGAGATACCAGGTCTTTTGTAGTCAACAGCAGCTGACTTCTTCAGATCACGAAGAATACGCCCGTAACTGCAACAAAGAAATGATTTTCGCCTGCTGTTTCCAAACACGTAATGAAATCGATTTACTTAGGCACTGAAAATAAAATGGATGTCTTCGCACATTATTATTCTCCACTTAACATCCAAGTCGTAAATATACATAGTTACATTCTCCTCCAAAACACCTCTCTCTCTCTCTCCATCTCTCTCTCTCTCCATCTCTCCAATCTCTCTCTCTCCTCCCCCTATCTCTCTCTCTCTCTCTCTCTCTCTCTCTCCTCTATCTCTCTCTCTCTCTCTCTCTCTCGCTCTCTCTGAGTTTGTACGAAAACGTTCGTTGGGAAACATTTCTCTGGTTTCCGACTTGAAGATTGTCTCTCCATGAAGTTTTATAAGTAAATTCCCAGACTTTGATGAGTATTTAAAGTAAAGAAATTTAATAAGAAAGCAGCTCAGAGTTCACTTATCCCGACCATCACACTTTTGTTTGTTACTCTGTTTTACTTCTGTGTAAGTCGTCCAATGTCACTTTTTAAAATTTACCTAATTCCGAATTGTCTAATAATAATAAATACCATTATTTGTTTTTAACTGTTTAGGCCCGTGACGCAGTAACTAGGTCGAAATGGAAGAATGACTTGAGAGAAAGAAGGTCGCGGGTTCGATGTTGAATGAATTTTGTATCAAAGCTCAGCATCATATTGGGACTATTAATACTTCCAACATTGTACATATTATTAAATAATGTCGGTGACAGGAAAAGTTAGTCGGGATTCGGATTAAGGACGACAAGACCGACTCTCTACTTTCTTTCTTTCTACTTTTCTTGTTCTGCGAAGGAAGTGGGGGGGAAGAAAGGGGATTCGCAAAATCATTCGCCAACGTTCGGGTTTGGCAACTCCCACCGGACAAAGGGATGTGTGGAGCGTTGAGGAGTTATAGAACCCCGGCGGCTGAGTGCCTGCAGCACCATCTCGCCTGTAGATCTCATTATGTGGCCGGACTTGGTTTGTTTGTCATCGCCGGTTGTGTGTGTGTGGCGTTCGTCCGGCCGCTGAGATTCACCTAGAAGGCTGACAAAGGGAGGATATGCCTTCCCCACCAGCCGACCGTGTCCGATTTAATCAGTTCATAATTCTATCACCCGCTCGAGGGTTGCTTCATTTGGCGGCGAGACATCAACTGTCTTTGGATGGCTTACAACGCCGAACAAACTCAGTTTCTCCGTCCTCGAAGTCAATTACACTCGTCTCTCTGATGAGGGGATTTATCCAGTGTAATGTTGTTCCCATCAACGCCACGCCAGAGAACCAGCATAAATCCAACCTCTGTACAAAGACTAGACGTCAAGGAAGCAGCTGGGCCGCCACATTACGTAAAGAATTATGTACATAAAACCTCCTTTCGGTTGATTTTAATCCCCCCCAACCTTTTGTCCCCTGCCCTTTTCTGTTGTCTCGCATGTTAAAGTTAAGCCAGGAAATCCTTTTATCTTTACTCGCAGAATCTTAAACAAAGCCATCGAATGTTCCTCAGAGACCGCCGGACAAGCGGGCGGGTCCGAATTCGCCGTCTTCGTTAAAGATGCGCTGTACACTTTGAGAAAGAGAGAGTGTCAGGCTGACGCCCACTACGACGGCAGCTCCGGCTCAACTACCCTGGCTTCCATTCTCGCCACATTTGTAATTATTCTCCACTTTTTTCAGTAATTAAATGGGGGGGTTCTGGTTTTCTGTACCGTATTTTACTTCCTTCTTAAATACGTTGACTTACCTTTTATTGTTCAATAATTTTTATGCAAATTAAATTTGAAAGTGTAAAAACCTCGAATCACTCATTTTTAAATTTAAAAAGTACACACCACACACACACACCTCACAACACACACACATACAACACACTCACACACACCATACACACACACACACAAGCGCACACACACACACACACGCACACACCTCAACACACCACACACACACCACACACGCACACACCTCACACCACACACACATACCACACACGCACACACACACACACAGCACACACACACACACACCACACACCACACAAACACACAAAGCTTCAGTAAATCTGTTCTTTGTTGTGCGAAGTCAGGGCATAGAACCAGCCGGTAGAGGGCGCAACTGTGGTCAAGGCCGAGTTACCTTTGATTTCCAAAGTACACCTGCGGAAAAGCTATGTAGGAAGTGCTTTAAAAAATCTGGAAACAATTTAATTAACGGCATTTGAGGAAAACTCGGCAATTAGAAGTTCTGCGGGAAGGAAATTTTGGAGAAAATCAAAGAGGATTCCGGAATATCTTTTGTCATAATAATATCAGCGGTAAGATTACTGAGTAAAAATCTTCGAACCCAAACTGTTGGAAATCAATGAAATTCTGACGAAAAGCATGATTTTTTTAAAATTATTATTGAAAACAGAAAACATTCGTCATCAATGATTATCAATCGTGTACCAGAGTTTCGCGATAGATAGAAAAGATTTTAAAATGCACGAAGCGTCAATAGCTTAGTTATCCGGATGGCTACAGTTTTCGCTACACCTCTGATAGGTAGACGGCCTCAGTCTCTATGGAGGAACTCTACCCCTTAAGTTAACAGGCCGCGCCGACTCCCCTACAGCAGATTGCGCTATTTTCCGGTCGATGATAAGTGTCCCTTCCTCCTCGCGTTCCGATCGAAACTCGAGCTGAATGCGCTCTTTGCCTGCACCACAGAGTTCGATAGAAAATAAAGTCAAAGTTTTGGAATTAATTCGCTTTATTTACAAAAAAAAATAAACCCATTTTTGCCTTGTGAGTTTGCGTTTCTTAACAGCTGCGACAGCCACGCTCCTCATCGGTTAAACTCACTTCAGCAGCCTTATTACCTGGGACCTTAATTTTCATCTTCTCCCAATTTTCCGATGTTGATACATGACACAGGGCTGCCGTCCAGCAAAGACCAGCGAATAATTACTTCGTCATATGTCGGTCTTCCGTGCGGACCTAAAATGTTTGCCGGCTTGTTTAACGACGGAAGGGAAGTAACTCCGCCGCGCTTCAAGCTCAGAAACGCCGGAAAGAACGTCTTCGGAGTTTGTCTCAGCGATATAGCAACGACCACAACTAATATTAATAATTACCCATTGAAGGACGATTCGCGACACAAATCCCGATTGTTCCCCCTACGGCGAGTCGTTACGGGTCTTTCCTCGCGCCAGTACAACGTTTGGGGACCAACTCTTTAGCTCACTGACAGACCCGACTTTACCTTAACCTGACTGAAACGGCGACAGACGGGGTCCCCCCCAACTTCTCTGATTAATTCTGGTTAGATCGCGGTACGAGAGTAACCACCCAGCGACCAGACCGTAAAACTCTGGGTGTTGGGCGTCGGCAGCAAGTCTACAAATTATAAAGGGATCTATTTCCGGTCGGCCAGTTTTTAATGTCTCGGTGAGGCTCCCATCTCGAATGAAACCATGCACGCCATCTTGAAAGATGGTGGCAGGTTTTGGAAAAGGCTTAGCTTTGCTCGTCTAAACTGGTATCTGGTGGCTGTTTTGGGGAAGGTTCAGATTATTTGGGTCCGTAACGATCGGATATAAACCTGCGACAAAACAACGGCATGGAGAATAACAAACTGGGTGCATAAATTCGTTAAAGATAAAGCGGATCTAAAAATAACAAATCGTTATTGATTCTCCTTTTCTCGTTTTATATTATGTTATAAAAGTCCCCAAGTAATCGGGGATTATCGTCTATTCCACTAAAATCGAAACTCACGATTATTTTCACTTTTAAAGAAGTCCAGAAAACAGTCAGCGTGTAGAGCGCTGAATGTGGGGTGGATGTTACCTTCACGGCGTCAAATACCATGACATCAGTTCCCCGGTTTGTGTAGTTCCGCACACCAGTCCTCTGAACTGCCCCGGTTATCCGCTAGAGAGCGCCACGAGGAACCTGACATTTTCGACTTCGGCAAGGGAGGCTAGAACTCATTATTTTTAGATGTGAGAAAGAAGCTTGAACGGCTGGAGTAAGTCCACACAGAGGAAGCTGGCCGGAGAACAGGAGCTATACCTGAGAGAGCAGATCGGGGATCAGGAAATTCGAAATAATTACTTTCATTTTACAAAAAAAAAAAAAAAATAAGTTTTTTTGATCGATAAGGAAAATCAAAAAGCTATTCGGGAGGGTATTTCTCCAGCGTTATATACTGTGGACGCGTTTGCGTGTTGCTAACTTTTGATTAAACTGTCATATGTTATTGTGTGACCATTAATAAGCCCATTGACGCGGTTTCCGTGACCTCAGACATTATCGTCCATTCGTAGTCCGCTTCATCTTCTCTGGTGCGGAATGCACGCGACTACTCCATCGAGAAGTTTCATCTTTAATCAGAGATTCGGAAAAGGAAGAGTAAAATAAGAAAGGGACAAAGAAACAACAATTAAAGTCCTGTCTGGAAGGAAAGTAATATTGATCAGATATTTCGTTTTCAGGGATGCTTTCCTGTGCGGTTACCGCCTTGTCTAGAAAGATGCTGAAATATTAGACAGATAAAAACAGAGAGGAGAGAGAGAGAAGAGAGAAGAGAGAGAGAGAGAGAGAGAGGGAGAGAGAGAGAGAGAGAAGAGAGGGGAGAGAGAGAGATGGAGACAGAGAGAGGGAGGGAGAGAGACAGAGAGAGAGGAGAGAGAGAGAGACTGGCTGCAAACAGGTCAAATCGGTGGGAGAAAAAATTAACAAGCAGAATGCATTTGAGGAATTAAGCTTTTTCCTTATCCAAGCTCGTGGCCAGGGAGGGGAGTTGTTTGTTTATTAAATGAAATGTCAGACTCCATCTCGGCTTTTCAAAACGATAATTTGCCAGGCACGAGATGCTGCTTTTAGATCGATGTCGTTGTTGCTCTTAATCGAAAATAATAATAGGAAAGAGAAAAGATATCTTAAAAAAGAGAGAGAGAGAGCTGAAGTTAAATGTTCGGCAAGAAGTAAACAAATAAAAGCATCTCTTACTAAATATGTTGTCCCTCAGATCGGTTCTGACTGCTGAAGAGAACGTCAGTAGTGTCCAGCCTAGTGAGGTCGGCTCAGGGTTAATAGTAAGGGAAGGCGGCTAACAAACAACGGGGGGGGGACGTTGGCTGGTCTCCCTGGGGATGTTCTGTGCCGGTCTACCGAGAGAGTAAGAAAGAAGGCTGGTGGGCCGTACCCCATCGGCTTCAAGGGAGAATACCCCGGCAAAAAAGAGCGTTGTGCCGCGGGTGTCCGCTAGAACTCGTTGCCAGTTGTCTTGCACCACAAGGTGCCCGGCACTTCCGGTTTTAGCAGGAAAATCCCTGTTAGGGATTTCCATTTTTAGAGGTAGAGATAGAAATGAAGTACCCGGAAGTAAACCACGTGAATGACTGGTGAGAAGAAGCCGTGCTGAGGGGAGGGGTCTCCAAATTGAGCCCTTCCGGCGAGTCGGAAGTGACGTAACACCAAATTAAGCTGTATTTTCTATATTACCGAATACTGACCTTACAGGTGCCACTACACTTGTTTTCACATTGTTTCTGCTTTGAGTTAACTATTCTACTGTTTATAAAAAAACAAAAACAAAACAATTTTAAAATACTTAAATAAATGTAGTCGAAGGTTCCACGTATCTCCTTAATTACTTTTTCATATTGTTAAATAAATACGGTTATAGGCTATGCAAGGCTGACATCTTTTGAAGGCGGTCTTTTGTGGTGATTTTTTTTTTTACAGCAGAGGTAGGTAATAACAAGGTCTCTTTTTGCCATATTTCTAAGAGAGAGAGAGAGAGAGAGAGAGAAGAGAGAGAGAGAGAGAGAGAGAGAGGGAGAGAGCGAGAGGGAAGAGAGATGGAGAGAGAAGAGAGAGACGAGAAGTTGACGTTGGTACATAGAGATATATATGACGTCAGACGTCGGTACAGAGAGAGAGAGAGAGATAAGAGAGAGATGGAGAGGGGGAGAGATGACGTTGGTACATAGAGAGATATATGACGTCAGGACGTCGGTAACAAGAGAGAGAGAGAGAGAGAAGAGAGAGAGAAGAGAGATGAGAGAGAGATGGAGAGAGGGAGAGAGATGACGTTGGTACATAGAGAGATATATATGACGTCAGGACGTCGGTACAGAGAGAGAGAGAGAGAGAGAGAGAGAGAGAGAGAGAGAGTGGAGAGAGGGAGAGAGATGACGTTGGTACATAGAGAGATATATATGACGTCAGGACGTCGGTACAGAGAGAGAGAGAGAGAGAGAGAGATGAAGAGAGAGATGGAGAGAGGGAGAGAGATGACGTTGGTACATAGAGAGATAATAATGACGTCAGGAGGTCGGTACAGAGAGAGAGAGAGAGAGAGAGAGAGGAGGACGTTTGGCAAAAGATCAGATGGCAGGAAAACTTCCATACCTGATGAATGGATCATCGCCGCCTCCCCCCGCACCCGCCTCTGTGGATGAATCATGCCAAAGATTCTTCCCGTTATCTTATCAGGTGACAAAGTTGTTTTTTTTTCTCGCTGTCAACTTTCCAGGGTTCCAGATTCCAGCAATCTGACTCGAAATCTGAAGGCTATGAGATTCCTCCGTCGGGTCTGACTAACGCTGGGAGTTTCTGTCTAAGCAGCAGGGTTGAGTAGACTTTGGCAGACAAAAAAAATGGCTTGACACGGGACACATTTTTAATGCTAACCCTTGAGAAGATTTGACCTTAACAATAAATACACTGGTTTTCAAAAGTTAACCAATAATAATTTTTTTTAAAAAAAAAAAACAGATATATTTGCATAACGATTATAGTTTTATTCACCAAATGTCCACCAGAAATTTCTATTCATCTAACACGGCTTTAATCAGGGGAATATGTAAATGAATTCTCGTAGAAACGTAAAGTTTCTTTGGTATAAAGACATGAACGAACCAAGCTTGTGTCCATGTGAGTTATTTTATAGGGTAACGGTACAAATGGGCAGTGGTACTCGTTCAGCAGATTCTGGATCTCTGTGGCAGACCATACGCACGTGGAGTTGGAAATTGAGTTTATATTAATGGACGATGACGCTCGTCTACACGGGGCACCTGTAATCGGCCAGTGACATTATCTGTATCGTTTTCCGGCACGTTTACCTGTTTAGAATTCTTGGGCTGCTCTAGGAAGACCTGTTAACCCCCCTCTACCATCCTCCAAGAACTGCACCTTTCTCTTATAAGACGATGGGCATTATTCCTCACTGCTCTCGTGGACAGGGTTAGAAAAAGCTTGCAATGTGACTCGTGTATTGATGTCGGAGGAGGGAGCCACGTATCCACTACCGATCACCGTTAATTCATTTATGCCTAGGTCCTTCATGTCAGAATCCCCTCTCGCTTTCCGATTCGGTCCTGCTATTTGTCCACGTCCACCACAAGGAATTTTTTTTTGTTAATTCCCACGTTTCCTTTACGAAGGCTGTGTTACGCGAAGAGGGGGTTTGTGTTGATCGTTTAGTAAATAAATATTTAACCGTTTTAGAAATATTTCTGTCTCTTTTTAAAAACTGTCGCCTGGTTTTTCGTGACCCGGTCGGATTTCTCCTCACGCGGGAACGAGCAGGGGCCGACAAAAAAAAGGGCTCGTCCTCCATTAAGTTCTAAGGAAATGCCCAAAACCTGGCGGATCGGTTGTGCTGTAAGAATTTTTTAAAATACCAGCTACCTTCGAGAAAGGGTCTACTTAATTAACTCGATGGGGACGGATGCTCGACTGATCGTATTGGCTTCCACAGCCGACCAGGGGCGGATAACCGGGTAAACGAGGCTAAGAATTTCTCCGCTAGAACTGGAATTCACGAAATTCAGCTTTTTGATGAAAAAGTCAACAATAAATAAATCTCCGGCCCGTAACCATAGCAATGAGACAACCAAGAAGCAGTGTACGTCGGAGCAGAGCGGTGCGGAACATCCATTTCCCCCCTCCATCGTTAATTATTATGCAGGGTCCTTGCGCCATTTGCTATGCACAAAGATGGTCTGACTTGAAGCAACCAAACCCGAACAGAAAGCCTTGTGTTTCGAATACAGATGATGCGGTGGGATGATGTCTCGAGTCGAAGAAGTGTAAAGGCGGCTGTTTACGTTGGCGCACAGACTGCTAAGCTGGCAGCCCGAGCCCGAATCTCAGCAGGAAGCGTCTCAACTGTGCCTCGACCACCCTGACTAACGGAGCCGGAATACCAACGTATCTACGCGGTGTTCACTGTCTTTCGATAATAAAGTCGCGTTAATCCATCAAAAGGAAGGATTTGCGGTTTCTCAGTAGCCATTAAAGATCAGTATTTTTAATTCCGCAGATACCATCGAGTTTCGTTACGCCTCTGGCTCGGCCATCTTGTCAACCGGGACTCGGAATTCGAGATTTATTTCAGCTCTCGGATTTATTAGCGATTTACAAAAATACAAACTCGGAAGTGTTTCGGTTCGGTGATGTTTACTTTCAGCTCCCGGGATGTGTCGGGTGGGGGCGAGCTGATCGGCGGAGGAGGATCTGTTGTACGACGAGACAAGAGGAAATCTAGCCCCGTCTGCGGTCCAGTGAGGTCCGCCCTCTAGCAGTTCGCCAAGCCTCGGTCTCGAGCTCAGGGAAGTGACTCGCAGCTGACTGCTGTCTGTCGGTCTGTCTGCGTCCTTGATGCAATGTCGAGAAATATTAGCCCAGCCATCTTTCGTTTCTCGATGAAATGGTGGCCGGATTCAAACTGCTGGCGGCCATGAATTTGGGATTTAAGCCGATCGCGTCAGAATGAAACAGTATTTCTTCAAAATAATGGAATGATGACCTGTTTCGCGCAGGGCTTCGATCACGAGATACAAACGGCCGTGCCATGAAACGATGTAGCCGGTAAAAATTTTGGCGATGCCCTGTAGAGTTGGCGTTCGGCTACAGTAAACGGGTGCCTTGGCCAAAACCTAAGCTTAAGGGTACCAGGGTAAGGTGCAGATTTAATCCGACCCAGGAAATTATCTTGGGGGCGTCTGTTCTCTCTTCCGTTTCGTCAGTTCACATCGAATGGACGAACTTTGGGCGGAGAAGGGTCACTCGACTATTTCGTGATTGCGGCCTCAGCTGGTCGCAGAGATTTTAGTGGATGGTGTTGGACGCTTAGCCGACTGACCCCAGAGTTCGCCGACCATCGCCTAAACCCCTTTTGTCCACACATCCATTCTTCCATTAGTCATCTTCATCAACGAGGGGTTTTACAGTTGAAGACATTTGCTTCAAGACTCTGAAACTCCTCACCCTGTAAAAGTGACAGAAGGGGCTGCTGGTTCTTCCCCTGGGCACCTGCGAGCCCTGAATTGAACCTGTTTTGACACGTCACTTCCGCCCGTAGAAAATCGGGGGGGGAGGAACGCGAGTAAACATTGGCAAAAATGGAACCATGTTATCACGCAGAGTCCGATTACGGCCATGCCAAGGGTCGGTCAGACCCGTCTGAGTACTGGTTCTGTGTTCTGATTTTTATCCTATGCGGGTCTTGAGCGCTCGCACCTGCCAAAAGACGAATCACTCGTGTTTCAAGGGCGATCTTTTGGCGCGGCTCTGTATAATAAGACAGCCAAAACTATAGCGCGATCCAGACTAAGATCGCTTTCCTTGAGTTTAATTCCAACGGTCTTCTGTTCTCTTCCCGATTTATCATAGAATACCATTGTTTAGTAACAACCAAAGCGTGCATTTGTTGAATTTGTCGGCTTTGTTACTCCGTAGTCGCGGTTCCACGAGAAATTATCACAGCATGGTTAGTGCAGAGATCCGCTGAATATCAAGGCGAGGTTTAATTGGCTTTATCATGTTAAGATGGATTCTAACAATGTACTGTGCGCAACGAGCAAACAGTAATTCGCTTTAAAGTCTAAATGCACTCATTTTGGCGAACACATTAAGAGTAATTATATACATTAATAAATAAATTAGATACTAGATATGAAATATTTTAATGGTTACTCCAATTTTATACTTTTCACAAAAGTAATACAAGACTCTTCGTTTCGGCACATTATGCATACACGTTTATATTCTGATTGTCATCAATATTGACACAAGTAACAGAAACAGGAAATCACACATACGATATGTAATGATACACCTTCCGGAACTGAGCGACCATGACATCTCACGCGCAAATCATTCTCTCACGTGATTTGCGTTCGTTTTCGCACATGATCCGTTACTAATTTCTCAAACATTCTAAATTATAGGCTGGTTAAATCCATTTGTGGACGTCGCAATTCTAGTATCGGTTAGGTTCCCATCTGTCATCTAATGGTTTGTCGTAGAAGATAGAATCTCTCTCTCTCTCCCTCTTTCTCCATCGCTTTTCTCTATCATCTGTTCCTCCTCCATTCATCTCTCGCTCTCTATCTCTCTCTCCATCATCGCTCTCCTCTCCCTCTTCTCTCGCTCTCTCCCATCTCTCTCTCTCTCTTCCTCTCTCTCTCTCTTTCTCCATCTCTCTATCGCTCTCTCTCTCTCTCCATCTCTCTCTCTCTCTCTCTCTCCCTCTCTCTCCATCTCTCTCTCTCGCTCCCCATTCATCTCTCCTCTCTTTCTTCCATCTCTTTCTCTATTCATCTCTCTCCCCATTCATCTCTCTCTCTCCCATCTCTCTCTCTCTTCTATTCATCTCTCTCCCATTCATCTCTCTCTCTCCCATATCTTTCTCTCTCTTTCTCCATCTCTCTCTCCATCTCTCTCTCCATTCATCTCTCTCTCTCTCTCTCTCCATTCATATTTTCTCTCTCTTTCTCCATCTCTCTCTCCATTCTATCTCTCTCTATCTCTCTCTCCATCATATCTCTCTCTCTCTCCCTCTCTCTCTCTTCTCTCTATCTCTCCATTCATATCTCTCTTCCTCTCTATCTCTCTTCCATCATCTCTCTCTCTCCCTTCTCGCGCGCTATCAACCGTTTTACCGAAAGTCTCCCGTAATTGTAAACTAGCGTGTACAGTTGACAGTTCGTTACCATAAAGATTGATTTAAAAACTGAAATGTTTGATTTATCTAGACTGAGAACCCACCGTAGACCAGCCACAAAAGACTCGTTTGTCTATTTTATGATCGCTGGAGAAAGCTGAGATTTCGTTTTCAGGACGGGAAAAGATGTGTATACTTGGAATGTGTGTTAGAAACTGTGATTTCCTCTACGAAATGGCCAAATTCGGTTTAAGATTGCCAGACATGATTTAACACAAAATGCCGTGGTCTCGTCGTAATTGGTACAAGAATAACTAAAGTAGACTGGCACTGCTTTTTGTTAAAATCTTTAGATAGAACAGGTAATCCTGGCCTGTCCATGGAGAAATGTCATTCAGGGTCTGACGGATTACACATCCCTCGAGAAGATTGTTATCTTGTCATCTTTGCCAAAATAAACCGTTTTTCGGCAGAAAAAAATCTCTTTAAAATAACTTTCAAAGAGAAACCGACTTTAGGAATCTGCCGCGCCTATCAGAATTCCACTGCTCTACATCCTTCTAATACAAAGGTGTAAGTACAGCGGTCGGACTGCTGTTACTATGTTCTTTTCATCGACGATTGCGTTCTGTCCGCGCATTAACGACAGAGGGTCTTGAGTCTGGAGAAAAGCTGGGGAATTGTTTGCTCACTGCACCATCAACCAGCACGATGGGGATCTGAAGGAATGGGCTGAAGAGCTGATGTCCCCAGTAGGAGCCAGACAGCGAAAAAAGAGGATTGGCGCTTGCAGCGGCCCCTCTGGTCCGACAACAGGGGCATAACTTCATTGTCGTGGATGACAACGGCCGTCCGTACCGTAAACGTGTTTTCAACGCTGCACTTCTGGGTCCCCACCATCTCACTCGCACGATCCGGTCGGCGCCATCTCCAGAGCTGGGTCTGGGACGTCCTGGAAAGACGTCTTCGCGACCGCTGAGTTCGCTCGCAGGTTCCTGATCAAATGTCCCGATCGAGGAATGGCCTTACACCCTACAATGAAAGCTAAGTCCACGTGTTATTAAAGCCTTTCCGCCAATGTCAGTTTGTTCGTGAGGATTTCCGACGGGTGTCGTTTCCGATCTGCTCGCTCATTTCGGACAGCCATTTTGGCTTCCGGTGACTGAGATTTTAGGTCGTTAAGCAGGTTTCTTTTATTCCAGGTACGAAAACCTATGAGCAACGTACCACACAAACACCGCAGGGCTTAAAACGCTTGCGGCTTATCTATTGTGAGGAGCATACATACAGTATCGGGAATAATTATGGGAACACATTGACAAATAACGAGTAATAGCAGCTGAGAGACTCGGCTGTACAGTGAACTAGTTAGTATTTGGTATGTGCACTCTTCGCGTTATATAGAGAGGACATCTGGTTCTCTTGCTCCCATACAGCATATCGATGATGTATGATGTGGAATGCTGTTCTAAATACCTTGTATAACTTTCCACAACTTATCCAAACCGTTTGATTCCTGCTTGACTTTCTCAGTAGCGATATCACCCCCCTATAACCCCCCAGTGGTGTTCATATCAAGACTTTATGCATGCCACGGCATCCTTGTGAGTGGTCCATCAGCCTCTTTACGTTCCAGATAGTTTTCATTACACCGGCTGTGTGCTTGGGGGAGAGGGTGTCAGCTGTCGTGTTGGAAGTTAAAATCCCAACCATTGAAATGCTTTCTTAGTAAAATGGAATGGCGTCTGTAACTATCAGCAGTCAGCATACCTTCAGTTTTATCGAGATCTTCTCCCATCTCCGTCCCACCTTCCAACAAAATGCCGATTATTGCCAAATGTTCCATCCCACTGTTCCATTTTTGCTGTCCTTTGAAGCCTTGCCGCCCAACTTAACAAAGGAAGTTCCGCATTCATTGGTATCACTTCGCTGTGATGTATATCTCACTGCTTCGTCGAGACCATTCGTAAAATCTCTGCTCGCTCTCTGTCTATCGAGTAGCGGCAGAGAACACCTCTGCGCTTTCCTCCTCTTCCTCACCTGTCAACTGTACCAGTTTTTCGTATCATCTTCAGAGTTTTGCATACTGCTCCTTCTGAAACATGAAGGGAGGCTGCGATCTGCCACATGGAGTAGCCTTCAGTAGCTAGGAATTTTATTTTTATAGATGAGATGCAATTCCATTCTTCATCTTATATATACCAAGGTTTACTCATCTATTTCCATTACTTTATATTTAATGTTCGGGGAATATCTGATACAGATGGTTATCTACAGATATTATTAGTAGCAATCACATCAGACTGGTCTGTTGATCATGCGGCGACGTATTGATCACTGCGAGTCACCAAAGATGATAGCACAAATACAGTGCCCTTGGGACAAGTCGGGGACTTTTCTTGCTTTTGTTTGTATTCATGCGCGCAGAGAAAGACCGTTACAAAAGAGTAATGGATTTCCCGCAGATAGGTCCTGTCGAGAAAAGATTGCAAAAGAATTAAGGACAAAGAAACGACAGTTGGTGGACATTAACGAATGGCTCCCGCAGTCTTTTGTGACGGGAAAAGTTCTTTTTTTCTTCTCCCTTTTACATCGGAAACAATAGATCTGTTCCGCATCACCTGTCTTGACGAGCGAATTTTTCTATCTCCCTTCGCAACCGATCGAGTGGGGAATCAGATTACCGAGAACCTTAACGCCGGTCGACCTGGTCTTCCGCTGCTCAGGGCGGGTGTTTGCTTTCTCTCTTTAAATCAGGTTGAATTAGACGCCGTCAGCTTCTTTTATCGACGTGGACATGACAAGGAGAATGGAAAGAGAGTCACAGAAGAGCGGAGAATGAACGTCGATGAGTGTTATAGATTACCGTAATCACACAGTCTTAATCGTAGTGGCGATACGAGTTCTGATTTACGACGCTTCCCGGAAGTCGAGTTAATGGTTATTGAAGACTTGATTTTGGAAAACTAATTCAGGCGGACGGGTGGATTTAGAACATCATAAAGAACGTTTGTCCCGTAGAATTGGTTGGAATCTTCATCAAGTATGTGTCGTGGAGGGAAATATCGAGCCATCTCCTCAAAGCCGAATGTCTTGGACAGTTGACAAGTATCAATCAGGCTCAAACTTTACCAGGAGTTCTGCTTTCATATAGTTCAATAAGAAGGCATCCAAAAATGTCGGCCGTGATATAAATGATGCTGCAAAGAGTCCCGTAAGAGCTGGAGGAAACGGAGTTTGAATCACGCTGAAAATTCATCGCAGCTCAGTTCATCTCCATGGTCCCGAGTTTTTAGATGGTGGTAGCGTCTATACGACACCGGGGATGCTGCTGCGAGTCCAGAGCCTGTATAACTCACGGGGATGTTGCCTTACGCCTGCATCAGAGCTTCTGCAAGCCTGCTGACGAATCTGTAGCAGAGTAGACCGGACTATTTGGTGCAGAGATGTAAACTGTTACATTTACAACCAGTAATTCCTAATTAAACGTACAGATTACGTCGAGCGTGACCTAATCTATGCGTTTAATCGGGAATTACTGACGCTGTCACAAATCCTGGTCTCTTCTACTGCCTTATGGTGGCAAAGAGGGCGCTGTAGGCCATCCCAGGTGTACTTAATGTGTTCAAATCAAGACGTACTAGCAGTCAGCAACCAGCTACGCTGACTTCGTTATGCCTTGGACATCGCACGAAGTTCACCGAATGTATCAGGCTGTCTACCGGGATAGACTCCAAGCAATTCGGGCGGATGGCGGTGAACCGTGACCCTGATATCAGCGCAACGACAAGAGTGGATACTCACCGGTTTGAGAAAATGGGATTAGTTCGGAACCTGTGTCGACGACGACGTGCCTGCGGTAATTCTCGACGTTCGGCGACGATTCCTCAGGCTTCTTAAGGTTGTCCGTCCACCACCCGGTGAGCTGTTTGATCTCGAACCACACTCGATTTCTTGTGTTTGCCTAAGAGCAGCTGAACTGCAATAACAGTTCATACCTTTTTTACTTTCTCGTCTTGTTCTCTCCCAGACAGTTAATAACCTCCAGGCCAGAAAATCAACCAATTAACCCTCTCCAAGCTCTCACACGCAAAACAAGGATAAGTAATCAACACATCGATAATATTTCCTTAAAAAACTCAAGCACCTGACATTTTGAATAGAAAAAAATTATTCTTATCTGATATCTTTGTAATTTGAAAAAAAAAATTTTGCTTTTAACAATAATTTGAAATTGAATTAGCATTTACCAATAAATACATCTGCTAATTATTGTTTGTGGTTTTCCTGTGGAGAGTACTCCATTTGGTAGTAGTTTCTTTGTTTTCTCAAAATTTCCAATTCTTTAAACTAAATTAAAGGTAAGTTATTAAAATCTCTTTTTTTATTTCCGCAAAAATCGCTCGTCACATAGACGGGGTTTCCAAGAATCACCTCTCTGAACACTTTCTTTGACATCATTCACGCAACAACAAAAAAACAAAGGAAAGAATGGGGTCCTCCAGTAAAGACCTTTATTTTTCTTCCATTTTTTACCCCAGGGGCGTCATCTGAAGTTACCGGGGTCGTTTTCTGCTTCTAGTTGACCCTATAGTTGGAAACGCTAATTCTGTGTAAATAAGAGACGTTTTACTGTATATGTGAGGTGCCCGACCGAGCACGGAGAAAGTGGCTAGGCCTACGGACGGCAGCTGAAAAACGGCCCGGATTCTGAAGCATCTATACCAAATATTTGGGGCGTCTAGGTGCTATGGTTCGGCCTTGAAAGAGCAACAAACAAACTTTTGATAAGATGAATTAGACACACACACACACACAAAGAGAAAAATGACGTCATTACAGAGAGAGAGAAATGACGTCATTAGAGAGAGAAATGGCGTCATTACAGAGAGAAATGGCGTCATTACAGAGAGAGAAATGGCGTCATTAGAGAGAGAAATGACGTCATTACACAGAGAGAGAAATGGCGTCATTACACAGAGAGAGAAATGACGTCATTACAGTGAGAGAAATGACGTCATTACAGAGAGAGAAATGACGTCATTACACAGAGAGAGAGAAATGGCGTCATTACACAGAGAGAGAAATGACGTCATTACAAAGAGAGAAATGATGTCATTACAGTGAGAGAAATGACATCATTACACAGAGAGAGAAATGACGTCATTAGAGAGAGAAATGACGTCATTACACAGAGAGAGAAATGGCGTCATTACACAGAGAGAGAAATGACGTCATTACAGTGAGAGAAATGACGTCATTACAGAGAGAAATGACGTAATTACACAGAGAGAGAGAAATGGCGTCATTACACAGAGAGAGAAATGATGTCATTACAGTGAGAGAAATGGCGTCATTACACAGAGAGAGAAATGACGTCATTACAGTGAGAGAAATGACGTCATTACAGAGAGAGAAATGACGTCATTACACAGAGAGAGAGAAATGGCGTCATTACACAGAGAGAGAAATGACGTCATTACAAAGAGAGAAATGATGTCATTACAGTGAGAGAAATGACGTCATTACAGAGAGAGAAATGACGTCATTACACAGAGAGAGAGAAATGGCGTCATTACACAGAGAGAGAAATGACGTCATTACAAAGAGAGAAATGATGTCATTACAGTGAGAGAAATGACGTCATTACAGAGAGAGAAATGACGTCATTACACAGAGAGAGAGAAATGGCGTCATTACACAGAGAGAGAAATGACGTCATTAGAGAGAGAAATGATGTCATTACAGTGAGAGAAATGACGTCATTACAGAGAGAGAGACAACGTTCCAGAGTCAAATGTAACATTATTTTTGACACTGTAGAAAAGGGATCTCGAAACTCCGGAGAAGGGCTGAAGAACAAGAAGAAGAAGAAGAAGCAAAAGGCGAATGGCACTCGAGCTGAAATGACTTAAGGAAGGGTTTTAATCCGATAAACAGGTCACGGAGAATGAGACGGAATAGCGCGTCAGTTTGACACTGCGGAGCAGGCGGGGGAGAGAGAGAGAGAGAGAGAGAGAGAGAGAGAGAGAGAGAGAGAGAGAGAGAGATTAAACGTATGCACTTAACCAAAACCTGGACTGACCCAAAGCCGCCGTTCAAGATCAGTTGCGGTGGCCCTAATTAAAATGTCCGGCTGCCTGCATCATATTAAAGCGATGAATGCTATTTTAACGGGATGATTGGCTAATTTTGTCTCTGCCACTGATAGTCTGGCCTCAAAAAAATCTAGTGAAGAAGAAAAAAACAGGAGGTGATTCAAGGGAGGGAACTCACTTCCGCCAGTTTCAGTTTTATTTATTTCAAGTGAAACTCTCTCAAAAACGTTAAACAAATGAAAAAAAGGAAAGAACAACCGACA
This sequence comes from Nautilus pompilius, assembly GCA_018389105.1. Taxonomy (NCBI): domain Eukaryota; kingdom Metazoa; phylum Mollusca; class Cephalopoda; order Nautilida; family Nautilidae; genus Nautilus; species Nautilus pompilius. The sequence goes on along the minus strand of JACATO010001746.1, from coordinate 17,462 downwards.
ATTTCTCTGTTTTACTCGCTTCCTATCGCTTTAAACCGGCGACGTTCCTAGAATAAGTCACGTTCTCAGGGCAGCGTCATCCTTCTTGAAAAGAGGTGCTCTCATTTCTAGCGAGCCTAGAGGGCGCCACTCTTCCCTCAACATCGAAAACGACGACGCGCAGAAACACTCTGTCCTTCAAAAGGAATCAACTATTTCCGTTATTCACGTAAGACAAATCTCCCAATCGGGCGTGGAGGAAATATAAATATTAATATATACATATGTATCTTAAAACCTGGTTTGGCTTTTCAAACTATCATTCTGGACAGCGAGAAATGCTTGCGAGAGTCCTCTCTCGTTGACGATTTAGATTATCTATAATTATATCCCTTGGTACTTTTACTTGTTGACAACTAACTTCGCACCAGGATAACAATTCTAGGCAACGTCTATCCGCTTACCTTAGTAGACTAAACAAAGAAAACGTAGTACTCCTAAACTCTTCATATTCTTCTAAGTTCTGAGGAAATTGAAAAGAAACAGGGTGGAGCCCCTTCCATTGTTTGAATATTTCCAAAACCTCTATAGAAAAAATGCCCTTTTTATTCGCAAACATACTATTTCAAAAAACGATTTTGTAAAGCAAAAGTAGAGACCCGGACGGCAGGGAGGTAAACTAATTTCGCAGGAGAGGTGGAAGGACCAGTGGTGTAAGCTGAGAGAGGTAGATGGAGATCTGATACAGAGCTGAAAAGATAACTGGCCGGAATGCGCAATGGATCAATGAGGAAACCGAGGAGTTCTAAATCTTCCTGCGACACCTGTAATAGGTGTTTGGGAAACTATTGTCAAGAATCGCCTAATTTCCTTTTATTTCAGTTTACTGGCATGTATATAAACATGGAGCAAGTAATAAAAAGGAATTCCTAAATGTTTCAGTAATTACCTGTAATCGGTGATATTCTTCGAAATTTAGGGTAAAGGTAGCAATCAATCCCCATTAGTCAGGTGCAGTTACGGAGACGATTGACCAGCTATAGACTCGTGACCTACTACAGAAAACACCCAGTTCGGGGACTACAGGAATGTGATATAACGATATCAGAGCAATACTAGAGATGACTTCGCAGAGGGTACTGGATAATAGATACTGTAGAGAAATGATAACTCACTAATGGGTTGAACGCACACAGCTGATCTTGACCGTTTGAAGCGTTCAGGCTTGGATGGCCCGCCCAGCTACGTATCGGCCTATCCTCGCAGCGGAGAGTGACACTTAACAAAACCCCGATCACCACACGCAGGCTGTGAGCTGATGCTTCACAGAAAAGCACCTGCTCGTCTGTACTGATTGGGGGATCCGGTAAGCAGAATTCCGAGACATCAATAATTCCCCTTCAGAATACCTGCATTAACAAAAAGTGTTCTGATCCACATCGGGAATAAACGCTGCTACATTGTTTTATATGTATGTATATTCAGTTTTAGGCATTCTCTCCCTCTATCAATCATGATAACCTACGGCTGTCCAGACGTCTTCCACTGCTCTCTTCTAGGCATGCCAAATATGCTTGTGCGGGAAACGCATTTCCCCGTTACTTAGAAGAGACAAGTAAGCATCGTCAGTAGAGGAAACAGGGCTGGACTCCCACCTTCGTCCGATGTACGCTCGTGTATGTACTTTCGCCTCGATCGCTCCCTTCCTTTCCCGATCCCCCTGACCCTGCGTTACATTGCAACGACGAGGCGGTAGAGTCACGTAACTTATCGTAAAACAACACCGAAGAGTCCCGTGGGGGGGGGCGAGGGGAGCAATCGTGCGGAAACGTTCGTAGCTGCTAGGGCACAGGTTAGACGGCTAAAAACAAAGCTTCATTTCTTCACCGAAACTCGATCAGTAAAGTCGTGTAATGGCTGATCTTACATTTCAGCAATTATAGTAATTACGAAAGACAAGAATGCATGGATCTTCTATGCAAAGAAAACGTGTTACGGACCACCAAGCGAGGATTCGGTGAAGCTCTCGCATATCTCGATGTGTACTGACGTCATATCTCTCTGTATTGACATCCGTCATCTCTCTTTCTCTGTAATGACGTCATATCTCTCTGTACTGAGATCCGTCATCTCTCTTTCTCTGTACTGACGTCATATCTCTCTGTACTGAGATCAGTCATCTCTCTTTCTCTGTACTGACGTCATATCTCTCTTACTGACATCTGTCATCTCTCTTTCTCTGTACTGACGTCATATGTCTCTGTGTACTGAAGTCATATCTCTCTGTACTGACATCCGTCATCTCTCTTTCTCTGTACTGATGTCATATCTCTCTTACTGACATCTGTCATCTCTCTTTCTCTGTACTGACGTCATATCTCTCTGTGTACTGAAGTCATATCTCTCTGTACTGACATCCGTCATCTCTCTTTCTCTGTACTGACGTCATATCTCTCTTACTGACATCTGTTATCTCTCTTTCTCTGTAATGACGTCATATCTCTCTTACTGACATCTGTCATCTCTCTTTCTCTGTACTGACGTCATATCTCTCTGTACTGACATCCGTCATCTCTCTTTCTCTGTACCGACGTCATATCTCTCTGTACTGACGTCATATCTCTCTGTACTGACATCTGTCATCTCTCTATTACTGACGTCATATTTCTCTCTGGACTGACATCCGTCATCTCTCTCTCTCTTTGTACTGACATCCGTCATCTCTCCCTCTCTCTGTACTGACGTCATATCTCTCTCTGTAATGACCTCATATCTCTCTCTCTCTCATATCATGGAATACTCAGGTTACATATATGCTAATTGGGTTTAATAAATATTTTTAATTTGCTTAATTTTTATCGAAACATTATGAATCTAAATTAAAACCCTGAGTAAAACATCGGCCGATATGACAGATATTTAATTTGGTTTCTAACTCCGGCTATTGTAGTCAGCAATAATTACCTGTAAACCTTTAATTAGCTTCTATTCCACTTCCGTCTTTAGAAAAATATTATAAAAAAATAATCTGACCCGTTTTTTGGCGGTGTTTTTCCTTGTTGCGACATCTACACCCTGTTTAAATGCACATCCTGGGGCGGCGCCGGCTGTTATAGTGAAACAGTTTCCAAAAGACAGTGAATTAACAAACCCGAGTGAATTTAAATGGCTGCTCGCTCCGACAGCAGCGTTTTGCACTAATTCTAGCCCTGCTACTATCCCTAACCCTAACCCTAACAGCAAACACACTGGAGATAAACCCAGCTAATAAACCATGCTATACAAATAAGTGAAAGCTTTATTATTAAAAAAAAAAAAGAATACGATGATCAATGGTATGGCCCTAAAACATCGTGATCCCATACGTGTGGATTGTGGTCGATCCATTAAATCGACATACTTTCCATGATTCCTTTCTTTAGTGTTCACTAAATACTGTATGAATGACACTTGTCTATCTTGCATAAAATCTTTAAAACTATTATAAAGATGAATTATCTGTAAAGAAGTCTTCCAGAAACACGGCTAGAAGTGCTGGCTTTGGTTTCAGACATCATCAAACGGGACAAGTGTCTCACCGCGGTAAGTCATCGAGAAACAGGTGAGTTACCGTTAGTCGGGGATGGAAACCCCTCTTGCCCCATTTAGCGTTTTACATTTCACAGTACTATGAAGAACGTTTCCATGGTTACTTAGTGAAGGACAAACCCTTAGTCAAAGCGGTTAGATATACGGCTAGAGACCGGAGATAAGGAGGAGGAGAGACAAACTTTGAAGGCGGATTTAGAAGTCCACTACAAATCGTGCTTCCGTATTAGCCACTGATGACGATAAATAGACTGAAGGGCTGCAGCCTTTGACGGGCTGATGGAAATGATGAATATTTTACGAATAGGTTGTTATTCGTCACGTCTACACCAGAGCTGACAAGCGCTGAGCCGGGTCATCGGTCGTAAATTAACTGGCTGGTTCGCGGTAATAACGGAGAAACTGCGCCGAGACGTACACAACACCATCGTTATTAACGCCCCTGGAAACTGGGGGGTAATTTCGCTAGAGGCGCTGATAGCAGCGCTGGGTCGCGTGAAAGGCTGGCGAAGAGCCGGAAGACCTACAGCAAGAGAAAGAGGGGGTGTGGGAGTTGATGGTACAGGCAGCCCGTCACGGTCTGCCGTCTCCCTGTAGCCAAGAAATCAACGACTAGAACTGTTCCGAGCTGGTTCGGTGGACCCTGGCCAACAGCTCAACATTTCGTCAGACTCCTGATAATTTGCTTGCAGTCAGAACGTTTCTTCTCGGCTGAATTGGTAGCTCAGCACACGGTCATTGTTTCTAAGTAACAGCAGACGGGTTTTACGTGGTGAAACGTCGTATCTACATACATTTAATTCACACTTTGCCACAAAGGCCCCTGAACACCCCCTTTACTTGGCATTTCCATGACAGCAAACGAAAGGACAGGGCAGGTAAATACCGTTTAAAAACTTTAATGCTACAGGTCCACCGCGACGACGATCGGATTTAATAGAATTGGCCCAGTTATCGATTTACCTGCCGTCTCTTCTTTTGAAAGGTATTTCCCCGGATATTCGCTGTCCCTCTGTGTATTCGAGGTGGGCTGGAGGAAAGATTCCCCCCGAACTGAGTCCCGGGTAAAAGGGCCAGCGTTCATCACTAACACATTCTAGGGTGCGAACAAAGTAACATTGGAATAGGCTCTACCGCTTGGATATAAGTAAGCCGTGAGCATTCTCCTTGTGTCGGCAGTAAATACGCCCCTATAGAGATGTTCAGATACAATTTGAGGGAAATCAATTATGCTACACGCAGACACAGACAGCACAGTCACGGTAGATGGTCCGCAGCGCGACAACAGCGGCTTGGACGATGAGCTTTTGGTTGGCCGATCGACGCGCCATCAGCCGCCAGTCGGCGCTGCCGTGGTCACAAGTTAAAGTCGCGTGATTACACGAGGTTTGCATCTTAAAGGGAGAGTAGTGTTTCCGTCCCAATCACGTTCTCTTTCTTGCTGAAATATCAAAAACATAAATTAAAGCGAAAATACGGAGTGAGAAGCCTGCGAAACGATATCTTGCAATACTGAAAGATTTCCGGTACACGCTAGTTACATTCATCGCTTCAAGTTCTAAGTCATCACCGCTGACTTCGCGAAGACTTATTATAGATTATTGTCCACTCTGATTATATCATTCTCGACAGCAGGACGAGACGTCGGTGACATTAATTGTGCTTTACTGTAGCGAAGTGCACGAACCTATGTCTCGCGGCAGCGAAAAGTACAAGTCCGTATCATTCAGGCTTCTCCCGTTATTTGTTGGCTGACCGCTCTGACCGGCCCCGCTCTCCATGAGCCGACCGCTATGGAGGAATCCAGCCAACGGGTTCATAAACAGCTCCACACCCACAACGTCTCTGGACAAGTGCTTCGAAAACTGCGGGGATTTGCCAACCGAGTCCGTTCGAACCGCTTCTCACCCGCCGATGATATAAATAACAAAGCGATTTGCCGTAACTCGTTTCCGTAGAGTCGGGGTATAGACGTAAGAAAAAAATGTCAGGCAGCTATTTTTCTGCGGGACTTCGTTTCCCCTTAATTGCTGTCATTTAATTTTTTTAAAAAGAAACAAAGCTGCATTTTGCCGCTGTAAGGAATCGCAGCCCCGGCCAGTAACGAAGAGCCAAAGCCAAGTAGTAGTTGGGAACATGTGCGCGCCGAAATCTATACCGACGTACAACGTCCGCGCCGCGTGTCTGAACATTAATGGTATCGATTCCTGAAACTTCCCTGTTCTATGTAAAAAAAAAACAAGGGGGGGATTAAGATATATTTTTTAAAAAGGTTGCATTTTTATTAGAATTATTCATGTATTCTCTAGTATCCGGCAGACACAAATCGGATGTCCCCGGGACCTTATTATATGGTAAATTACACGCTTCAGACGTTTTTCGGAAGGTAAACAACCACCAATTAATTATCTCTTATTCGTATAAGGGGCTGAACAATTTTTGGAATAATTACCAAAAAAAAAAGGTGGGAGGGAGAAAAAGATCCTGTTTGCCTGCCATCAGCAGAATCGCGTTGTGTCTGAAGGCATCCATCACGCAAATGAACGCCACTGATTAGCAATGACAGGAAATGGATTGGGGGGACGGTGCGGACGCGGACGAGAACAACTGATGAGGGAAATGGCGGAGAGCGGTTTCCGAGCACCTGCTTTCGCGAGATCGATTTTTGTTGGGCACACAAAGGGGATTTATTTGCCAAACACAGATAAAAAGACGCAGAACGGGCAACCCCCCCCTCCCGCACGCGAGTCCGGTCCTGATCGAACACAGTGAACCGATCACGGTTCTATTTAGATTCCCATTGATGTTTTCTGGTAGCGGTGACAGCGGGGACGGAGTGCGACGGCGACGGGTTTGTCGATCGATTCGATCTGGGCCGTTCGTTCTGCTGGCAGCTGGGAACCGTTTCTCTTGGACTTAGAGAATGACGAAATTAATATCACCCGCTCCGTAATGGGTTTTTGCCCGGAATTTTCTCTCCCCCCCTCCCCTCTGTCTGCCCCTTCTCCCGTCACAATCGTGTTGTCAGCCCTGACAGGACCAATAGCATCCGAGCCGCCGCGGAAAGCTTCTGGTTAAATAGGCAAAAAAAAAGAGACGTAAAGAAGATGTAGCAGCTGACGGAGAAAACGGTTTCGGTTTAGAAACCGTTCTGTCGCCAAATCGCCAGCTTCCGGAGAAGTACAGAAGCCATAGAATTATCTGATTTTGAAGCTTGAGACAGATGTCCAAAATTCGTTCAAAAGATTACCCCTCCCCCTCCCTTTTCTTCAGGAATTTCGAAAAGAGAAAAGAAACGTTTCAGAAGAAGAGAGAGAGAGAGAGAGGAGATGGAGAAGAGAGAGAGATGACGTCATTACAGAGAGTAAGAGAGAGAGATATGACATCAGTTCAGAGAGAGAGAGAGAGAGAGATGGATGTTTAATGACTGAAAGAGAGAGATGAGAGAGAGAGAGATGGAGAGAGAGAGAGATGGATGTTTAATGACTGAGAGAGAGAGATGAGAGAGAAGAGGAGATGACGTCATTATAGAGAGAAGAGAGAGAGATATGACGTCAGTTCAGAGAGAGAGAGAGAGAAGAGAGAGAGAGAGATGCAGAGAGAGAGAGATGGAAGAGAGAGATAGAGAGAGAGAGAGATGCAGAGAGAGAGCGAGAGAGAGGTTTTACAAGATCTCATCTCATCGCATTTCTGAAGTACAAGAAGCAGCGACGGAGTGGTAAAAACGTAGGTGGTATTTTTTTGTGCGCAAAGTGTGAATAGTCGCCATTAGATGAAGGACGCCACAAAACTTTACTAAGGTATCGCCACGAATGGAGCGCGAGCGGACAAAGACGTATACCGTATTAGGGATCTGTTGGGTAGCGACCTTTTCGCAGAGACGGGTCGTAGTTTGGCCTCGAAGATGACCGGGCCAGACGCGGGGGCCAACTCCGCGTCACGACGCGGAAGTAGGACCCACAGACAGCTGCAGTCGACGACTATGGAATCTAAAATATACTGGTGCGGGTAATCACCTATACACCCACAGAGCCCTCCCCGCGGCCAGGGACGAAATGTGGGAGACAAGTGTTATTTTCTCAAACGAGTCAAAATTCAGTTGTCATCTTCTGATGGCAGAGCCTTGATTCACCGCCGTGCACATGAACGGTTTTGTAGCTTGCCACGTCAGAGAACGCCATAGATCTGAAGCCCGCAGCATCATGGTGTGGAGTGCGAGGAATATGAATTTCGCAGTCTGCAAGCGGTTATGAACCAAAATCCGTGGTGTGTGGACAATCGTTCTACAGCCGAGTAGTCTGCACCTGATGTCCCATTCAAGAAAAGTTCAGTTTTTAACGGAGAACAATGACTGGTGAACAGTGTATCTTGATCTTAACAATACTGAGCACGCATAAGATGACTTAGCTCCACACACACTTTAGCTCCTATCGGTAGGGAAGTCATTTTGAAAATCTAAAAGGTAGTGAACAATTGAATTATGCATCCAATTAAACGTATTTCTATATCAACTACGGGATCGCATTATATGACTTGCGCAAGAATTAATATTTACGAATTAAAATCTAAAGACAAAAACTTTAAATGGCAAATTTTAAATTTTATACAAAATCTCCAAATATTTTTAAAAATATGGTATGAAACGCTAAAGACATTCGAAATATTTACCTTGCAAATTCGTTGTAAGGGAAATATGAAAGTTATAAATTTAAAGTTGAATACAGTGATATTTTTTAACATTATTTCTCATTTACTCCGCCCACCCACCCCCCACCAGAGGTCTCTGTTGTAGTTTCGTATTCTAACTGAGTAAACTGTTCCGCTATTTTCAGCGGTCTTTACAGAAAAAATAAAACAATTATTAACTTTACCTTTTAAGTTTACATAATTTATGCGTACGGATTTATTTCGAGAAATTATAAAAAAAAAAAATACAGGATTACGTATTATTATTTTTTGATACGACAACTTAGCGATTAAATTCTTCATTGTAAAGAATGGTTTTTCTCTTCCCAGAAAAACCTACATAGGCCACTACGCCTTCCGGTCTCGAGTTAACAAGCAAACTATACTAAAGACGGATTTTTGCATTTGAAAGAAGGCAAATGTTGTTTGCTGTTCTTGTTAATATTCTATGAATAGTTTAAAGGTGAACAAACTCTCGACATTAGAGGCACTCCTTTGACGATGATGAATCCATTTCGTCTCGCTGGTGCTTTTCAAAATAAATCCGGCTTTTCCGATGAAGATGCGATATCGTCATGGCTACGTCAGAAAGACAAAGTCTCGCAGGGGATTATTCTTGCGTGAATAAACTAATTTCCAAGAACTTTACGCAAAGTCGGTTCCCACGGTACCGATCGTTTTAGCAATAATCGCAGTTTGCTTCTTCTCTCCGCAGCGCACATCGGCTGGGGATGTTAGGCGGATTGTTTGCCTTATCTATGCAGGACCCATCCATGTTCGAACGGCTCTCAGATGCTGAAGTATATATATATATATATAGCGCTCAATTCGACATATGATTTTCCAAATTAAGCTACCTCTTCTCCAGATGAAGACGATATTTAGTCTATTTTATCTAAGTCTTAGCTAAACTGACTTTATTACCCTTTCTGACTGAAGAGCTCTCTGGACGCCACACTAGCGGATAGGATGCAGAATCCAGATAGCGCGGAGGAAAATCGGTAACCTTTTGTATATAAACACGCTTCCAGGCATCAGCAGCCCGCAGGGGAGGAGTGGGGAGAACTTGTTGTGGAAACCTTCCAGACGTATCCTGGAAGGGAAACTTGTGCGTGCACCGACTCTGTTTTTTTTGTTGTTTTGATTTTGTCTGGATCATCGTATGATTAATGCGCATGCGCTTTGTTAAGCGAGAAAGGAATGGGCCATGGAAATGTGGCAGCTATGTTTTACGGAATTAAACTTTGCGCCGATTTACCTCTGTAGTTTCTCAGAAAATACGGGAAAGGGATCTTCGAAATAGTCACCTTAGAGGTATTTTATCGTCAGGACGCAAGTTATCCAAATTAATTTTTCAAGCATTAAGATGTCTATTTGTAGAATATGACCCGGGAAAGTCTCGTCTCCACGTTATTGCATATGTAAGGCGAGGTGAATTAATTCAGATTGTTGCCCTGAATGTACCCCTGTTAACTAGCAGGAAAAGGTCTACGACGTAGTTAAACTAGCTTATAAAAGCGCAGGCGGCAGGCGGTAGATGACTGGCACGGTTTTTGTTCGGCCAGACTGGAAGATCAGTCACTTTCCCTTCTCTTGGCTCGTAAAGTTTAACTTTAAAAATTATTTAAATATTAATAACCAGGATATCCATTACTACGGCTCACCTGGAATAATAATTAATAACACATGACTAAGTTAACGAGAAGAAGAAGTCTCCGTAATGCCGAGACTCGCCATTTGATTCGTTTTCTAACAGTAAAGAATCAAACTATTACAGAAATGCTGAGATTTAGATCAGATAGATCAGGGATAGTGGTACTTCATATGCCCACCACTTGTATAATCGGTAATCTAATCAACCACGAAGCGTTAATACCAACAAATTATTTATAACCAGACGCACTAGATTTTCCAAGCTCAGGTAAAATGGACAGGTGCGGCTACCTTGAATTTCTAACTCTTTTGCTTGCGTACAAAGTTTTTATGTCCTTTGGATTTCGTTCCGTTGCCAACAGATGTTTCCTTGATGGCTTCTTCTCTCTGATCTTTGGCGAGTAATTCTACATGGCGAGCGACACGGCCATCTTCCAAGTAGAGAAGATCTACATTGAGTATTTGGCCCGGTGCTGACACGAGGAAGCTGGTTGTTCCAATGTGTCGTATTAATGCAGAGAGAACGTAGTGACAGGTTGCCAAGACCTTGCACCATCCGAATAAATCGAGCCGATGCAGCCAATCTACGAGATAGATGTTATTGGAGAAGACCTTTTTACGCTCCATGATGCCGAATGTCAGTTTGCTTGCATGGTTTTAATTACCTATTTAATTAATTAGCTAGCCTGAGCATCGTGACGAAGATCTAAAGACAGGTGCTTAGAATATATTTTTTTTTCCTTCGAACTTATGCTGCATCGGTTGAGAAGTGAATACTCGATCAGAGCTTTTGAGCTCGAGTCTTGGTGACGCTCCGTAAGGCTGAACAGATCGATGGCACTATAGAGAATAATAGAATACCGATGATGGCAGATGAAGTTATCTGAAACGTAGTTAAGTTAATTAATTGGTTCAGTTGCTGCTGGTAAGGTTGTGGTAATACTGAAACTATCCCTACTTCTTTCAAATGTCGATGGCAGTTTTCTTTCATCTCGAGCTCTGTCGAAACGCTCATTTACTTCTAGCACTAAGATGTGCGGCCAAAAATGGTATTTTTTCTTGGAAAAGCTAGAAATTCGTCGAGTGTTTCCCTGAATTTTTCTACCCGACAGCTGGCAGAACGATGATAATTTACAATAATGGCAGACAATTAACCGCCTATCGATTGGTTTTCTGGGCCGATGACTCAGCACACTGCCTACTCACGGTCACTGTTTTACATTTGCAGGCGTAGAAATTTTAAAATTCTCAAAAACAAATTAATTAATCTTCTAAAGTATTTACTTATTATGAACCACGCTACTTTACAGCATCTAATAGTTTAGAATTAAAGTCGATTCCTGGCTATATATATATATATATATATATATATGTATATTATATAAATATATATTGAAAAATGTTCCACAAGATGTTATTTTGAGAGGTAGTTTTTGACAGCGTTCGCTCTTGTGAAACTCTTGGATTTTCAGGAATATTATTTGGTTGAGAACGATGCAACTTGTCGCTTAAAAAGTAAGAGAACCGAACAAAACCAGCCCAATGGCGTCACGTGCCATCTGCGGCTGCAGAGACTGGCGACAAGAAGGGGTCTCCGTAGGGATCCGGTTTTAAGCGGCAAGGGCCTGCTCACTCTGAGAGAGCACCTGTCGGTGCCGACCGTTATCTGCCGGATTCGAAATCGCCCGACCATCAAAATTTACATTTGCATCCTTTGATTACATTTTCCGACCCCTTCACGTGGACTTCGAAATGGCATTTAGTGCAATGAGAAAATAAGCCACCTGTATGTTCGCCCGTGGCAGAGGGGAGGAGGGTTAATAACGGAAAGCTGCTAAGAGAGTAAATGGAATCTTTAGGTAGACAGCATGAAATCCATTTTTCACTTCCTTCATCTTTTGTCCAGCCAATTCACCTGCTAAACTCTTTGAAGTCGCAAATCCAAGGAAGATCAGTTGGTCCGACCCTTTCGCTGGTCTGAGGGATAACTTATTATTTACTGGTTTGCTTTTTAAAAAGAAAATCAACGATATTTTCAGCTGACATCGCAACGAGAAGGTTGCTGCCATGAATCGTACTGGTTGGGCTCTTTCTTAACAGCTGTGCACCCTCCTCTTCAGAACCCTATATGAGATCGAGGCTGCCCCAGCCGCCAAACGGTTTTAGATTCGGGCCTTTTTGCATAGGGGCGGCACGCTTGTCTCTGTTATTAGGCAAGATGAGGATGCGGACATCACTGTACTCCTCTCGCTAATTCTCGAAAAGTCTAATGAAATCCTGATATCTTCTTACCCTATTTTCTTTTTTTTTATAAATAAGGTTGTGGGATTAATCTGGTAAAACTGCTTAAGTGTCGCTGTGCTTACCTAATGGTTAGGGGTTTGTGGAAACGAAAACCGAAGCAACAGACAACGTTTAACATTTCAGTCGGCGAGCTCGCTCTCATCATCAGGCCAGGTGCGCAGCCATATAAGATTCCCCAAATTAATTTGTTCTGTGGGTGTGCAAAATATTCAGAAAACTGGACACGATCCTAATGGGAAACTCGAGACTCTCACCGTGCCTCGACAAGTCAGGTACCGACGGAGAAACAATAAAACTGAATTTTAAGGAACACATTTAAAAATCGGTTAACCCTTTCGTTCGAAACTGATCAAATAAAGCGTAACAGTCGACTTTAAAAAGTAAGAGATAATGCTAAACCGCAAACCCTCTCACCTGCCTTTGTTTGTGGTAAAGCGATTTATCTTAGCTCAAGCAGCTTCCGTGATTTCCCCAACCGAAAGGAAAATTAAAAAAACACTAAGAAATGTCAAAGATATTGCCATGGTTACCTTTGAAGGTGTTCCCGTTCCTCTTCCTTGCTGTTATTTACGTCTGATGATGCGTTTTTTTTTCGTTCTAAAAATGTGTGCGTGTGTGGGTGTGAGTGTGGGTGTGAGTGTGGGTGAGTGTGAGTGTGGGTGTGTGTGGGTGTGTGTTGGAGCACCTTCAGTCCTCTGTAGCAGACCTATTTACGCATTAAAAAAAAATCTACCTATTTCCTTGAAGACGCCTTTTCAGAAATCAGGGTGTAATTACTTCCAGATCTTTCCATCTTCATGTACATATATTTATACAAGTTGAAAGGGAGTAAACGAAACGTCTTTCTCTGCACCCTTCTGGAAGGGGGCTCGCGTAGCCGCCATCTTGCCATCAACTTCATTTGCACACATTCGTGTGGAAAGTGAAAGTCTGCTCGCCCCTTCGCCTGGGCGAGTCGGTCCCCTGAGAATCGGACGGAAATGTGTTAAAAAGTAATTTGCCTTATCCACTTGGCAAGATACCAACTGATGAAATATTCAAGATGTCGGATTTCTTTAAACACAGACAGATCTCTCTCTCTCTCTCTCTCTCTCCTCTCTCTCCTCTCTCTCTCCATCCTCTCTCCTCTCTCTCTCTCGCTCTCTCTCTCCATCTCTCTCTCTCTCCATTCATCTCTCTCTCTCGCTGATTAAAGAGAATATTTTACGCGTTCGATAGTATCAATGATTTATACTTCAATAAGAATCCATTATACGACCAGCAACCTTCATTATGCGCAAGTCCACTTCCGGTTTGGCGTCCGGATGTTTTCGCTTATCTGCGGTCCGTTTTCCGGTTGGGATGCTGCACAAACAGCCCGGTGCGTACAGACCGCGGAACGGCAAAGAAGAACGAAACAGAAATAAACAATGTTTCGCTTTAACCGGGTTTTTGTCGTTTGGACGTAAAATAATTATCGCGCGAAGCCGATATCTGGAATATATCGGCAGGGTTGGCCCTCAAAGAAACCAATAAAAAAAGGGGGGGAGGAATGGCTGCTTTTTCTTTTTTTAAGTCAGTTTGCAAAAGGAGATATGGGGCGATTTCTGGAGTTCTGAGCCGCAGAGGCTGTGTCGAGTGGCAGGATAATCGTCGCGAGTCAGTCACGCGCTGCTTAAGATTAATAGGTGAAGCGTGGGGGTCTCTCTCTTTCCAGCCCCACCCAACCCCCTCTTCGAGAGGACGGTAGGATTTCGTCAGAATGTAGACCAATAAATAAAAAACAGGAAGGCATCGCTTCTGGAATCGTCGGGCGTCGCAGAAATCAATAATCAGCGTGGCTGGACGTAAAAGGTAAACAGAAGGTCTTTTGTGTGGGGGGGGGATGGGGAAAGGGTCATTGGAGAAAACCCCTAAACAAGCCGCCACAGAGGTACCGACGCCTCGCGATACGACGGGGACGAGAAGCGAAGTCTGCGAGTCTCGCTCATTCGTGCGTTAATGCGGGTGTCATGGTGATCCCCGGTAACAATACCGTCCCCAGCCCTACTTCGGTTAGAGCCCGGTCTTCTGGTGCGTCCAGACAGAGGAACGGCAGAGCGGCGAACGCCATTCGACTCTTTGGGTTCTTCGATTTTTGAGAAGTCTAAAATAAGTTGGAAAAGTCCCGTTACCTTCACCACCTCGCCCTCTAATAACGGTTGGTTAGTCTTTACCACTTTTCGTTACAAGGAAACGCGTGCACATCTCATATGCCCGATAGATAAACTGCGTATCCACCGGCTAACCCCCCCTTTTTTTTCTTTCCAGTCTCACATTCGCACGGAGTCCAAATGTTTAAAGTTCTTGGATATTTATCGCATTCGATAAATAAATGAATAACGAGATGTAAGACGAGTGATTTGTCTGCGTGGCGCCGAAGCAGCGACATCGCCAATGACTCAAATCTGCATTGTCCGCTGAGCTCTGATGAAGAATTACGGTCTCTACGTGAAAGCGGTTTGCCGTTTCCAGGGAGATACAGAATCTTGTCGAGTAAAATTACGCGTTTGTTTATTCCCTTTCCGTGTTTGTTCACCCAAGTTACGTGTGAGATGGTTTGGCGATATTGGCCTTTTAAGAATAATATTATAAAATATTCTACTACAGTTACCGAACAACCCCTATTTTTCTCACGTTCACCAGAAAGTTTGGGCTAAAGGGAATTCCCAGAAACATTTTTAAAAGTACGTATAAATAGAAGACAAATGCATCATTCTAGAACCCGAAGAATGACCATTTATTCAAACACAAAGGGAATGGGATGCATACATTTCCCAGCTATTGAATGGGTTCTTCCTCAAAAGGCAAACGTCGATTCCCCTTTATAGGCCTTTAAAAGAGTAAGGGGATCTCCAGTCACTTCTACATTTCTGACAGACGGATGGGAAGCGACTATTTGATCGTCGAATGCTTGTCGAGCAGCCGTGGTTGGGGGACTCCAATCTTCGATGATTTAATGAATGGGTTGACTGCACACTCTTTTCAACATTTGTTCAGTGTTCATCTGACTTCCTGTGGTTATACACTGAGTTCGTTGGCTTTGCTTGTTCTGGGTTTTCGGAGAGAGAGTCTGTGAGACATCGGAGTGATCGATCGCCCGAAACGTCTCGGCGGACTTCGGAATAAAGAAAGAATTTCTGAGTTCTAATCTTGGCATTTTCCCTTCCCCACAACAGAACCTATCGCATCATGCCTCACTCGCCTAGGCATTGCTCCTGCCCTGGCGATCTACTTCACCCAACATCAACTCGTTTATACACAGAGACTTTTGAACCATTAAAAGCGAAATTGAGACCGAGGGTGGCAGGGACACCGGGTCAGAAGTTTGGCGAGTTCATCAGCCGTGCGCTGCATGGTGAGGGGAACCCTGGCAGTGGTTAAATGTGGCGAGCTCTCTCTCATCTCATCTCTCTCTCTCTCTCTCTCTCCTCTCTCTCTCCTCTCTCCTCTCGGCCTCTCTCTCTTCTCTCGAGCTCTCCTCTCTCTCTCTCTCTCTCTCTCTCTCTCTCTCTCTCTCTCTCTAGGGAAGAGTTACCTGGACGCCGTTTAGCGTCACGATTTCCGAAGGCTTCCCTCGACGATGCATTCACGCGATCCGGTTCTCCAATCTACTCCTTCCATTCGTCTCGCACCGCCGGCCCAGCTCCACCCCTCAAAAAACTAAAACGGTTACAAACGGGGGCGAGAATCGACCCCGATCTCTGCTCGCCGACTTCGATCATTTGGGGTCTTTTTTTGAACTTCGATCAAAGAGTTTCCGTATCGAACACGGTACTAACCGAGTCTAGCTCGACTGCATCGATTTCTTTTTGTGTTTCCTGCTCTTGGATGTGTGTTTTTTTTTTTAATTTCTAATCCCGATCGCAGATTTAGGAAACTGATCCCCACAGAATAAAGGGGTTTTGCCTATTTCGCCCACAGGTTATGAAGCACGAATGTTAAATAAAGAGCAGCAGCAGCAGCAGAGAAGATCCGGTTTATTATATATCGTCGTTTTGTGGGGACTTGATTGATATTTCAGTGGTAATTATAGCGCACCGGAACTCATTCTTGCCTCGCTCTCTAATGGCTACCACACAAAACCTAAAGCCCATTCTTATACGGTACTTACCTGGCATTAAATAGAAAGGATTGAAGCCATTAAGTGGATACCGAGTAAATGTAGTCTTCAGCTTCTTTCGTGAGCTCGGAGGGGGACGACGACATGGGAGTGAATTTTATGACCTTGTATTTAACTCTCTTGAAGCGGTGGCGTGAAAGATAAGTTCTAAGGGCGAATCGGTTGCGAGGGAGCAGGAATCCACCATCAGATGAGCGTTCTTTCTGACCCGTTCTCGAACCGATCGACTCTTTCGCGCAGCTCCGTCCAAACCGCTTCCTGTTACGGATTCTCGCCGTGGAACTATCGATCTTTGGAAGCCAACTTCTTTGTTTGTTTTTCTGGGAATTTTTTTTTTTTTCGGTTTCGTCCCCCTTTTTTTAAAAATCTGAAGTTACATCTCGATTTTGCAAGAGAAAATACACCGGCATCAAGATGAGGGGGGTGGAGCATTTACCTAAGCCCAGGGCCACCAGGTGTTGCTCGGTTGAGCATCTCTAAGAACCGGGGGTTTCCGATGGTATCTCTTAATGCCACAACTTCGGGAATATCCTCCTGTTCCTTTCCTCTTCCCTGCCCCCCCCGGCAAGTCAATTCGTTTCCGACCATTACCTCGTGCGAATCACACGATATCTGCTACAAAGAAATATTCCCATTTTTAAGAAAAGAAATAGAAGAGAGAAGCAGTATGGATGAGCGGTGTTCCCACACACGCTCAGAAGTTTCAGCACATCAAATACAGGATTAAGGAAAACCTTACACGGAGACATAGGTTATGGAGATAACGTTCGGCGCAGCGCAAATCGTAGATGTGTATTTGAGA
Source organism: Nautilus pompilius (assembly GCA_018389105.1). Lineage (NCBI taxonomy): Eukaryota > Metazoa > Mollusca > Cephalopoda > Nautilida > Nautilidae > Nautilus > Nautilus pompilius. The sequence goes on along the minus strand of JACATO010001746.1, from coordinate 309 downwards.
TGGAGAGCGGAAGGCAGGGATAAACAAAACCCTAACTTCAAATAGATTCTTGGGAGAGATGCGAGAAGCGTCCACACGCGATCTGAGAGAGATAGTTTTCATTGCAATAGACAGATCGATAGATGTAAAACGATTCGATTTTTCTTCATTAGGTGCAAAGGGTAGAAACAAATTGGCAATAGATAATGAAACTAGTCGGGGGGGAAATGGCCAACGGGTTCGGTAGAGACAGGGGGAGAACGATTCCGGTGTCGTGTTAAACGGACTGGCTTCGAGACGGCGCCCCGGTGCTCTCCCAAAGAAGTGCAC
>JACATO010001745.1:200000-216920 GCA_018389105.1 Nautilus pompilius | reverse complement strand
AGGAGAAGCGGAGATGAGAGAGAGCGAGGGAGAGAGAGATTGTGGAGAGAGAGAGAGAGATGGAGGAGAGGAGAGAGAGGAAAGAGATGAGAGAGATGGCGAGGGAGAGAGGATGAGAGCGAGAGAGAGAACTAAAACGTAAGAGGTCTACTCGCGTGTATAAACCGAACAGCAGGTGCTTGTCAGCTGACATACGTGGATTGTGTTTTAGCGGATATCTCCGAGGAATTCGGGTCCATAATGTTCGTAGCTTTCACGTCGTCGCTAGACACGCAGTAAATATTTAATTCCAGCCATCTCGAGGCTGCCTTTCGCCGAGGTGTGGCGCTATTGATTGGTTATGCATTATTTAGACGTACGCCAAATCTTTCGCATTAAACTCACACTTAACGCACCGCGGTGGAATTGAAGAAGACAAAAAATGTCTTTGGTTACCTAATAATGAGTGGTTATTTTCGTACATTGAAGTATTTATCTTTGGCTTTCATTTTCCCAAGCTATATATGCATAAGTGTCTTGAATCTGGGGGGGGTTCAGAGAAATAAAGTGAATCGTTTTCTGTGTATAACAGTTTAAAGTCATGATGAAGTCGTGCCTTTACTGTTATTTAAATTTGTAGTCGCTCGCGAACATCGGTCTTGAAACTGTGAAGATAACGGTTCACTGCACCTGCGGGTAAAGTACAGAATTACTAGAAACTTAGAATTGCAACTCATGGAAGGAGGATGTGCCAAAAAGTGTAACTGAAACAGAATCAGTGTTTCGGAGAGAGATCAACAAAGGAAAATATGATGAATAAGAAAACCGGAATTCTTTTCTCTTTCCTGGAGAGGATCACAGAGGGAGAGAGAGAGGGGGGCTCCATCTCTATAATGCCACCGCTGTTCGAAGAAACGACAGCTGTATCAGCCTCGGAAGATGTGGGGTCGGAGGATAAGGACCAGGTCATGCGCAGCAATGCCAGGTCAGTACGTTTTGCCATCGAGACCCACAAAACTGCGAATCAACTCACTGGGCCTTTTGTTCCGGCTCCGAAAGAGTTAAAGAGAAAGACAAGAAACTCTGCGCTTTTGTGCTTTGAGGTGTCGGGAGACTCTGGAGTTGTGCGAGACGGAATTTTGGCGAAGGATGAAAACCGGAAGAATCATTCACGACCTGCGACTGGCTACATTTTAAGGCTGCCGTTTGGTGAAGACCATTTCCAGAGGGAGGGATAAAAACGACAGGGACATAACTCACGAGCGGTCACTGCAGCCGCTAGGGCGCGCGCGCGTTAATGGAAGACCTCTCCGACATACAGATGGCGCAGGCGACAAGACGGCTGCAAGTCACGCCATCAAGGAAATCGACCGAAGCCGTGGCCAGCCGTCACCACTTTTGCCAGCGCCTGTAAACCTCGGAGTGATTTCTCTTTAAGAAAAGCGGTGACAGCAACACCTCAGAGTAACGGACTCTATGGGGCCAAACTACACGCGGAGCGTAAATGTAGAGCCGACTGCCGGATGAGAAACAGTTTGGCACTTCGTCGAACTTTCCAAATCGTCATTGCAAACTCACTTTCGTCATCAGCGGCTCATTGTGCGACCCCCCCCTTTTTTTTTGTTAGCCCCATCGTGTACGAGTGTCAGTCAGGGCGCGCGCGCGCGCGTGTGTGTACATACATAAGGCCGTGTAATTACCTCGCGAAGGCGGCCTTTTTATGCCATTAAAGATGACTTGCAGTCCAGCGAGGTGAGACGAATTCAACAACAGAAAACAGGCCCCCCCTCAGTAAATGTTTGAACGATTTATCGGCGAATGCAGTCGCACCGTTGCAATTTCCTGCAACTAGCGCCACTTTTCTTATTTCCTCCATTGTATTCGTTCTCGGAGCCCGACGAACAAACGAGCTGTCGGACGCAGGCCCTCGTTAGAGTGACTGACTGACTCCAAACATATCTCGGAAATCAATGCGGGGCGTTGAGCATCGGCTACGAGGGGGCGCTGGAGAGCCGGGCGCCACGCCGCGCTGTCACCGATGGCGAGGAGGGCCTATGTGTGTGTGGACGGTTGGGGGGGGGACGACCTGTCCGGGGGTTGTATCAGTTTCGGATTCTCCGAATATCTTACACGAAACGCGGATATTTCGAAAACGAAAGCATTTATCTTCACGGCGCCGTTGCAGCGACTCCGACAATACACGACCGGGGTTTTGGTAATTTATTGCACTTAAATGAAATTGGATATCGCAATTTCTCTTCCATTTCTTATACTTTTTTATGTTGAAAAAAACAAACAAGAACGAACTGTAGCAAGATGTTCAAATGCGAGCGAGTTTTATGGGACTTAATTTTTGAACTCTTGTTATCTTTTTTTTCCAGTGGAAATTTTAAAGTAAAAATTCAGAAAACTGTTCAGATAAAACAAAGATAATCAGGAAACGAAATTCTCCTGAGAGTAGATTAAATGTAAATACTTTTTTAACTCTCCTTGACTATATTTATCTTCTTAGTTCATAATTATAACAATAGGTGGCGGATAACGTCGTGGCGAATTCAGACCACGGAAGAGACGTGAGGATTCGAGAAACAACATATTTATCTTCCTAGTTCATAATTATAACAATAGGTGGCGGGTAACGTCGTGGCGAATTCAGACCACGGAAGAGACGGGAGGATTCGAGAAACAACATATTTATCTTCCTAGTTCATAATTATAACAATAGGTGGCGGGTAACGCCGTGGCGAATTCAAACCACGGAAGAGACGCGAGGATTCGAGATCTACGAGTAAGCAATCCCTCCCTTCGCCTAGATAAAGGTAGTGTGTTAGTGTGGCGGATTAGTTCGAATATTTCCCCTTCACCTCACTACACTTAAACCACCTTACGTTTCGGTGATCCCTCCCTGGCGCGTCTTCAGAGATTGGCCCTGCTTTTCCTCACGAGCTATTGCTAACTCGCACTAGACGTTTCGAAGCTGGCGCAGCGAACGAGGGTCCGAACCAATAAGATTAAGCAACAAACAGGTTGCGGATTCCAAACCGGTTGATCCACGGGTACAGTCTGAAAGTAAAGGACATTTTTTTACTGCAAGCTAACATTGCTCTGAAAAACGGGTCTTTCTCAGGGCTGGAACTCGTTTCTACAAAGTGTTTTTTTTTTTTTTTAGTTTAATCGTACGGTTAACACTTTGTGTACTAAAACTCAGCGGCGGGAGTCACAGCGGAGTTATCTGACCCTGGTCGCCGAGATCAGGTCCCTATCTAGGCTCGTAAAGACAGTCGATTCTTTAATGCATCCGCCTCCTTAACCGTCATCTCTGGCATTTTTCTGTTACACAGAATTCCGCTACTAAAATTATACACCACTACAGGTCTTCTGGGGAAATCCATCTCTTAGCCAAACCGGGCACTGGCGGACGGGAGAAAGAGGGGGGGCAGACTCTTAACCTTGGCCATTCATATTTCTAATGGTAAAGGTCGGTTATCACCATCACAATATCTCTCGTAGAATTTAATTCTGTTATGCAAATATCGTCCGAAGATGGGCTTCACGTCTTTCCTGGCCTGGTACATTTAAGGTTCCCCCTCTCCCGCCCCACTCGCGGTGGTTTATTAATAATTTTATTTGTGTTTATTAAAAAGAAATAATAATCAGAACACTACGAAACAAGTAGTGGCTGAACCGTCGCTGACTTGACTATATCTCCTCCCCCCCCCTCCGAGACTCGTCTGTACCGCAACAACCCGCCTCGCCAACACTTACCACCTCTTTGAGCTTCTTCAAAAGGAGGCGAAGGAGCGGGGAAAAGAAACAGAAAGAAAGAAAACGTTTCGGCGATATTGGATTCGGTGTGTTAGGGATACAACGCACTTTGTCCGAATTCGTAATTAAAAATGATGGTCACGTGGTGTCTTTCAGAGAATCCGGGCGGGGAATAATAAAAGGAAGTAAAGAGTGAAGTTTCAAATATGAAAGATTCGGGATCACATTTTAAAAAAAAAAACCCCCAATAATTAGATAGGGATTATTTTCATTAAACTCTTCCTTTGAGTAGCGACTTCAAACGCAGTCTGAGAATTTCTTTTTCTTCTTTTTTGTTGTTGCTTTTTTACACTTTTCGTACCAGCTTCGCAAATATTAACGGGAAAAAAATGTTCGAAGGGTTAATTAGATCGAACTGGGGGGGGCAGTCAACAGCACCGCGCGCTATCTCCAATCCCGATCGCCTTGATCTCTATTTTTGTTTGTTTTTTAAATTTATTGTTATTATTATATTAATAATCGAAAATAGCGCTACGGAATATCTTTTTTCTTCTTTCTAAAAAAAAGAGAAGTGCCCACGGCACCTTAAACGGAGGATATTGAATGCGGGGAACGAATTATCTCCCCCTGTTATCGAGAAGAAAAACGTTCCCACAATGCAACGCTACGGGAAACCGACGTGACCGCTCAACGCCGGCACTGAATTAACATTAATGGCTGGCGAAGACTGAAATTCGTTTCGTTTCCTTTCTGTTGTTTTGCAGGGGTCCCCGCTGACACAAACGCCCCGAACTTGTGCGATGAAGTGTTTCTGGAATTTGACGACTGGCCATGGATCGGTAAGCAGAATGCGCGCGCTGTGACGTCATCGGTTGGGGGCGTATTGCCGTAAGTTTTGCTTGTTTTTGGTAATCTCGCGGTCAACCAACGGAGTGAACGAGCCGGAACGTGGTGTGGGTGCGGTGCGGTGGCCGGGGGTTCGAATCCCGGTCGGGGGGGGCCGACTCGGCTTGGCGGATCAGGGTTTATTCCAACACCGCCACAGACGTCATCAAATAAGCCACCACCAACACAGACGTTATGCAAAAAATTAACTCTAAAATATAGTACGTAAAACGTCTCATCCTTCATTGTATAACAACTACTGCTGGCAGTTTTTGACAAGAGTAGATAACTCTGAGTAATGATTACTTTCAATATTTCTGGCGCTTTTGACAATCGTTCTTCTGTTTACATCAGTCCCTTTTATGTCTCACTTTATAGGAGTCTTGGTATTTCTGATAACTTTAAGCACCACCTCTCTCTCTCTCCTTAAGTTTCCGTAAAGAAGATATGTTCCTCGAGTTTGGCCGTGATCTCCCCGTCCCCCACACACACACACATACACACACTCCGAGATACGGTGGCACGAGTCCCCTCGGTTTACTGACAGATTCGGTCTCAGCTCGGCTCAGTAGATAAGTGTGGGCGGGTTACTGCTGCACGAGGTCGGTCATCTCTTCCACAGCGAGGACCGTATCTCTTTTTTACTTTTATTGTTGTTGTGTTCCTAGCTGATTTTGCACCATCGACCTGCAAATACCCCGCTGTTTCTTTTCTTTCTTCATCCAACCATCAGCCATCATCAGATACGGATCGTAATTTCCGGTCGAACTGCTTGGACGTTCCCCTCCCAACCTCCCAAGTTAACCCTATCGATTCCGGATTACTTTACGAGCAATGGAGGTTAAACTCGTTCGTTAGAATCATGGCACCGTCTTTGGAGGAATGGCTTTTGTAAGCCTTTCCCGTTGATACCAGCACGGCATTGTTGTACGGAAGCACTTCTGGTTTCATATTACACCTCTACACAAAAAGTTACAGCAACAACAGAAAAAATAAGCCGCATTCTCAGCATCATCACGTGGGTGAGAGACCAGGAGAACAGATTTTTCAAAGGGATGTTTTAGACGTTATCGACAAACGAGACCAATTTGTTTCCGCTGCCCGGTAAGGGAAACGGGATGCCGGAGAAAATTAATCAAAACCGGGGGGGGAGGGGACGATTCCGGGGCACCGCACAAAGTCGATCGTCTTGTTCATACCCTATAAAAGTGGCAGAATCTCTTATTTAAGTCACCGGGAACGGGCTCGCCGTAAGTGCGCGAGAATCGCGCGTGGGTCGGTGATGCGCGGGATAGCAACGTAAAAGAAACATCTGGTTCGTGGGGCCGATCACAGTACCGAAACACCAGAGGGGTGGGCAGCGTGTACTTCCTCGGAATGGCAGGGTGTCGGGGGGGGGGGCGTCTCGGTAGACGGAAAACCGACGATAACACCGCCGAGGCTCCGATCCGCGAGGGCGGCTCGCGGACTTTAAAGGAAAAAAAAAGGGGGGGATTCGTATTTTTCTTTTACTTCCTGAAGGTCCGAGTCCCGTTCTCACTTGGAGGAGAATCAGAAGATGCGATCGGATTCCATAAACGAACGGTCCCCACCACCACACACACACACACCACACACACCCGGGGGGGGGAGGGGAGGCAATCGCCGAGAGCCGCTTCAGAAACACGGAAAATCGATTTCTTCTTCTGCGGTTCCCTCTCTCGACACCGTAAGCGGCTGATTCCCGACTTTTGTCTCCGGAAAACCGCATCAAAGAAAGAAAGAAAAGAAAAACAACAAAAAAACAAACAGAACCCTCCCCCTGCCTCTATTCCGGGCGCGGGTCTATATTTTAACGCGGAATGATGGACACCATCGCCGTTGTAATCAGGCAACCCGGCGGGGTAATATTATGTTTCGCCTCGCTATTTCCCAATCGCCGATTGCTCACACGGGTTTTAATTTTAGACGCCGCACGTGGTACGAAAACCATGATTACTGAGCTGCCTAATTTTTGTCGGTAAACTTTGTGTAAGGAATGTTTATATATATATATATATATATGGATTGGGTTTATTTCCGTTTTGCACTCCACGCAGTCAATAATTATCACTCGTAAAGGATATTCATATAATTGGTCGGAAGAGTAACGGGAGCTCTCTATCTGAATGTAGGGGCCGCTTGGATTATCTGAAAAGTGGTAACTGTCGGTGGAAGGGGGAGGAATGAATCTGTACAACCGAGATCAATAAACTGGAGGGGGAACGCCCTTTAACCGCAGTTTAAGGGGGTTGTTTGTCTATTTCCTAAAAGCTTTTTTTTTTCTTTTTTTTTTGCAAAATAATTTTTTTATAATATAATTATAGGATTTTAAAAATTCAGAAACGAAACGAGTCTCTTTATTATTATTATTATTTTTTTTTTTTAATGTAAAACACCTGCAAGACCCGGTTGTTCTATCTTATGGTCTAAACAGTGCGGGACACGTGACTCAAGGGGAAATAACCGGCGCTGTCGCGTGCAGCTCCGGTTTGTCTAATTAAAATAGCCATATGCTTTATTCTCTGCATTGTTGTAACCTATCTGTTTAGATTTATGCCCCATTATAGATTCCATTCGACCGAGTAACGTATCTGTTTAGATAATACAGGATCTAGATATTTACCATATTCAGCCTGCCTGCCTGCCATGTATAGTCCAAATCCTCACTGCTGATTTACTCATCTAGTTAAGACCATTTTTAATTAAGTGTTGCGACAAGGATTCGTTGAAGCTGAAATTTCGCGGTATCGATACCGATTTAGCTGTCTGCACGACTGCAACATTTACAGATCTAAATGTATCTTCTGATATTAATAAGGACTGAAAGTTCGAAAAGTCGCCTGTAACTTCAATCTAAACAGCTGCCAGATCGCTGTTGAATCTAATTCAGAGTCCGGCAGTTTTCTTTTATTTTGGAAAATGTTCTTTCGAGAACCCGGCGAGTCGTGACAGGCTTTCCTCCTCCGTGGAAACCGCGGTGAGTGTCCGTCTTCTTCGCGGTCTGCCATTATTAGATTCTGCGCCCGACGTTCAGCAATATCCTCGATCCCCGCCTCACTGCCGTTCTGAAGCGAACACAGGGACTCTACGGCCCGGACGGCGAATGAACTCATCGGTGAACCGTCCTGTTTTCGGTGGGCTGATGTTTTCTTTCACCTAAACCGGGTTCCAAACAATGGCAGCTTTCGAAGTATCTGAACAATTTGCCGGCTTGTCGAACGTCTCTCCACGCCTCGTTACGCTTGTACCCTGCAGCCCACATAAGTCTCGATCGATTTCGCGCCGTCGCAATTACTTTTATCAGCTCAATAATTCGCAGTTCAATTTGCCAGCATATTAATCATGATTTCTGAGTGTATAGCGGCGGGACCGTGTTGGCAACTTTTTTCTCCATCCATCTCTCTCTCTCTCTCTCTCTCTCTCTCTCTCTCTCTCTCTCTCTCTCTCTCTGTATACTGACATCATATCTCTCTGTATACTGACGCCATCTCTCTCTGTATAGTGAAGTCGTCTCTCTGTATACTGACGCCATCTCTCTCTGTATCGACATCATCTCTCTCTGTATACTATCGCCATCTCTCTCAGTATGACGTCATATCTCTCTGTATACTGACGTCATATCTCTCTGTATACTGACGTCATCTCTCTCTCAGTATTGACGTCATATCTCTCTGTATACTGACGTCATCTCTCTGTATACTATCGCCATCTCTCTCAGTATTGACGTCATATCTCTCTGTATACTGACGTCATATTTCTCTGTATACTGACGTCATATCTCTCTCTGTATACTATCGCCATCTCTCTCAGTATTGACGTCATATTTCTCTGTATACTGACGTCATATCTCTCTGTATACTGACGTCATCTCTCTCTCAGTATTGACGTCATATCTCTCTGTATACTGACGTCATCTCTCTGTATACTATCGCCATCTCTCTCAGTATTGACGTCATATCTCTCTGTATACTGACGTCATATTTCTCTGTATACTGACGTCATATCTCTCTCTGTATACTATCGCCATCTCTCTCAGTATTGACGTCATATCTCTCTGTATACTGACGTCATATTTCTCTGTATACTGACGTCATCTCTCTGTATACTATCGCCATCTCTCTCAGTATTGACGTCATATCTCTCTGTATACTGACATCATATTTCTCTGTATACTGACGTCATATCTCTGTATACTATCGCCATCTCTCTCTGTATACTGACGCCATCTCTCTCTGTATCGACATCATCTCTCTCTGTATAGTGAAGTCGTCTCTCTGTATACTGACGTCATATCTCTCTGTATACTGACGTCATCTCTCTCTGTATACTATCGCCATCTCTCTCAGTATTGACGTCATATCTCTCTGTATACTGACGTCATATCTCTCTGTATACTATCGCCATCTCTCTGTATACTATCGCCATCTCTCTGTATACTGACGTCATCTCTCTCTCTCTCTCTCTCTCTCTCTCTCTCTCTCTCTCTCTCTCTCTCTCTCTCTCTCTCTGCCTCTCCATCACGGCAGTTAGCTCGAAATCGGGAGCCGATTGTGTGGCAGATAACGGACGTCACAAGATCGGTTCGCGCATTGGCAGCCACGGAAAGCAGTTCGGAAGCCCGCCCGTATATGAAGAGCTTTAAGTAATTCGTCTTGTCAGCCAACACAGAAGCCTGTTTGCCGCTCAATGACTGAGTAAAGACTTCCTTGGTTATGGAAGAGACAAAATAGAACAAATACATCTCCCGCTTAGCTGGGTTTCACTCAAACTCTCCAGCTGATTATCTTCGATTTTTGATGTGGAAATTAATTAGTTAACCGTAGTAACCAAGCCCCCACACACCCAACCAAACTAATCCTTTATAACATCAGGGCTTGCATGCTCTAGAGGCATCCATTGATCGTGGACCCTTAATATATATCCAAAACCCAGACTTTGATTTAAATGTTTCATTTAGGTCCGTCCCTAGAGGAAAACAAAACATGCTTCTTCCTACTGTAGGAGTATCTTGGTCGTAACAGCGAATCCACTCTATTCCATTATTATTATTATTATTATTATTATTATTATTATTATTATTATTATTATTATTATTATATTATTATTATTATTATTATTATTATATTATTATTATTATTATTATTATTATTATATTATTATTATTATATTATTATTATATTATTATTATTATTGTTATTATTTTTCGTACGCCAATGGTATTGGCGCACGTGCACGCCGGCTAACGACAGGGGTTCCATGTCGCTGTCAGAATACCGAAGATGAGCCGCTTCCGAAGGGTAAAAAACCAGCTGTTTGGTGAAGAGGTGTTTGCGTGCATCCGAAAGAAAATGACAGTGGAGTTCTTAATATGTCCATTACCAGTCAAACAAATACAGACGGTTAAGGGCACCGAACGTTTTGCAAAGTGGTCTCCCCGAGATGTTTTATTAACCAGTCGCCTGGTTTTCCACCGGGTTAATGTACCTACACGGGGAAGCAGATATTTAGGGGAGAGCTCATACCGATAAGAGATCGAGTTGGTCGTTCACGCTAATGCTCCTACTAAAAGTAATTCCAGGACTGTCTAGATTAATTAAGTACAGTGTATATAATTACAAATATCGGGGAGAACGACGTATTCAAATAAATTGTTGCGATTCACCTGCCATCTACTTTTCTTTGGCGGGTTTCTAAAGAATTCCGTTGATGGCTTCTTCAGTGGGATCCGAGGAAGTGCGCGGCAGCGGTTTCCGGTGCGGTGCATTGTTGTTGCATTTTCCTTCCCCCTTAGAATTAATTTCGGAAATGCTAAACATGTCTGCTGCGCAAACGCAGAGAAAGTGAAGCTCACAGGGGAATGGAGAAACTGCTGGAAAAAAAGAAGAACTGACCGCCAGACGATTAGAAAAATCTTTTCCTAGAATTAGAGTGTAAGCTTTTGTTCCGGATCTGGTGATTGGGGGGGGGTACGACAACGAAAGTGTGTTTATATTGGCGAATTTACACAAGGCCCTCGAGCCCTTGTTTCGTGACTCGTCGAATGCTTCGTCAAGATTGCAGGGGGGCGGGGTCGTCTCCGGTAAAATGAAAGTATAAAATAGACAGGAAAGATCTAAACTAATGCAAAGGATTACTGTTGGTTACTGGGACAGAAAAGCCCTAAGTCAGCTTCTCGTTCGTGAATTTGCGTTCTAAAAACCGTTTGGACTCTCATTAAGAATCTTGAGTTTGCCGTCAGCCAGCTTTCCAATGACCGCTGTACGTCAAGATACCGTTTTTTTTATAGACAGACATAAGGATCTAATCCTCAGTCGGTTTGGCGAACCTTCCGTAACCATGGTTTCTCCCCCCCCCCATCGGCGTGGCTTTCCTACCACAACTCGGCCGCGTACAATGGAGGATAATAAGAAATGATAACTGGCATTTCTTTTAAAATCCATTTTTACAGTAGACGCCAGTAAATCTTGTGTAAAGGTGGACTTTACTCAGCCTGGCCAGCTCGGTAGATACAAGCGAGGTCCTGTCCGGATCTTCGCGATGAGCAACTCCTCCTTTTTCTTCTCTTTTCAATAGCGTTTGCCGTCTTACAGTTTCCTTATCATTCAACCTTATTTCCAGGTTTGTGGCAGAATGATCATTTCTGCTGTGGGAAAAATCTCCATTATTTCTTTGGTCATAACTGCGATAATCAAAATAAACGAAGTAAAGTGCATTAGTATCTGGCAGGTGAGCCTTCTGCTTTATATAAATCATGACCCCTTGTTTCCATCCTCCCATACAGGTTATCAGTGTATGCTTGTGGAATGTTGTTCCAAGTACCTTGTAGCACTTTCCAAAATTCACCCGAATTGTTCGGCTATGCTTGACGTTTTCAGTAGCCGTATAACAGCCTAGGAATCCTTGTAAGTGTTCCATCAGCCTCTTTATGCTCCAGATAGATTTTCAGCACATTGTCTGTATGCTTGGGGTCATTTTCATGAATTGGAACCTGCCTGTATCTGTCGGCAGTCAGTATAACTTTGATTTCATGAAATCTCCAACGCCCTTGGCTTATATGCAGCCTTGCCCTTGTATCAATCCACCATCCATGCTTCATTGCAACTGTTGTACACCGGCTGTTATAAAGCTTCCCATTCCGTCTTCGAACGTTGCCAAGCAGTTCAAACTCGGACTGACCTGTAAAGAGCGCCTTCTTCCGGGTCAGGTCATCCCATTGTTTTCCTTTCTGCTGTCTATTTACAGCTTGCCGCTCGGTCTCTCTTCAGCAGAGGTTTTCAGTCGACCACACGTCCACTGAAACTTCTTACGCTAATGGGCATTCTACTGTCCTTGGAGAAGCGTTAATACCTGTACAGGCGGCTGGGCCGTTCGAAAATATCTTCTGATTTTTCGTCTATCACGTAGGAAAACATTCCGAGGTACTTAACACTAGTTTCGGAAAGTTTGGGCTTCTTCCTTCCTCGACTGCGTCTGTTCTCATCAGTACCCGCGTATCCTCCTCACAGTCTCGCAGACAGGTCCTTCTGAAACTCGAAGTCGAGCTGCAGTCTGCCGCAAGGAGCAGCCTTCGCTGGCTAAGACTTTGATTTCCATACGATTGTCGTGTAACATCTTTTTTTAGATTTCCTACTCATCGCGCTACAATCACATCAGTACCTATACTTATGTAGTCTTGTTTTTTGACTGCCTGCATAACAACCGATCATAATGTACTACGTCGTCAACACAAGACTGTTCTGCGGTGCACGTAGTTTTTACGCTAAAGATTCGACTTTATCACAGGTTATTTATATTGTATACTCAGGTTTTCCCGTGGTGCTGTTCCGAACAGCATGAACTTCCCGGTTCAGACTCCAGGAAATTTTTTTTATATAATCTGATTTTTGTGCTGTTTTTTTTTAAAATGACAACCGAAACGTTACGAACATCAGGGGGTGATAACAAATTACCTTTTCCCCTTTGGGGGGGAGAGAGTTAAGCGCCTCAGGAAGTCAACCATCAATGGATCAAAATCCAGAAGTTGGATGAAGTCAAACAGGCAGCTTTAGACTCATGGAAAATCTGAGAAAGTGACTTTTTGTTCGGACTCGGATGTTTGTAATGTTCTCGTATGTTGTTTTGTTGGGGTTGGGAAGGGTTAGTGCTGCCGTCTTATCCACTGTCCCACCCCCAACACACCCCGGGGTCGTCTTTCGTCTAAGTGACAGAAACCGCTAAATGTTAATTGCAGAACCAGCGTCGCCCAGTAGCGCCCTCTCTTCCGAACAGTGGGCGAGGACAGAAACGTGTCGGTTTTTAACACACAGCAGTCCATTCGTTAACTAATCCGCTTGACCATTGTTAGCCGGTGTGTTTTAGCTTCCTTGCTTATTCCCCGATAGGTTTTACCGGAAATGGGTGAAACACTACGCGTGTCGCCCATTCACTGACACGTGTCGGCGCCCGTTGGAGGTTTTTGGTGTCCAAGGACTGCCCAATCTGCTTCGGAAAAAAGGTTTATCTTGACCCCCGGCCCATCACGTCCCCCGAGAGTAGACCTGCACACTTCCCAGCAGTGTTACGACATTGGTGCGCGCTTTTTGTACTGCCAATCAACTCAGTTAACGGGCAAGCGATGGTACTGCATTGTATGTGACATCGGGACAGCGTCCGTCCGACGCCACTGAAGCGTTCCGATCACGTCACCGCAGGTCACGTGACGACGTTAAAACGCTCACGTGGTTAATCTCTGCGTCGGATCCGATATTTCGCCATGTTACATAATTTTGTGAAGCCGGCAAAACATTTCTCCTCCTCCTTCTTCTGTTTTTTTTTTTTTTTTTGTGATTTCGTAAAAGTTACTTCACGCAAAGATTCCGAACTCGTTCGCAAATCTGTGCTACTGATTTTCATCTTCGCTCTTTTTACATTTTCTTCTGTCTTCTCACAGCTCCTATCAAGAAAGAGCCCTTTTCCTGTCCAGTGACCGGAGGATTTACCTACAGGACAATCAATCGGTTGATTAACGAGGTAGGGACTGGCAATATCATCTACCGCCTACATGAGGAGCTGTCGAATGTCCTCACTCCAAAACCCCCCACCCACCCCGAAGAGTTACTGCCCTTTATCATTAAGCAAGCTGGCAAAATATTAGATCTAAGTGTAACTTGTAAACCGAGCATCTGTTGAGTTAACCTTCGGAGTCAGCTTGGAGGTACGCAGTTATCGTGGTTAGTACTGCAGACGGAGAGATACGTTGTGCTAGTTAGTTTAAGCTCTGTGTTCACAAGTCAGCCGACATGTTATCTAACTAAATCTATTTATTTAATGTTGTCTTAAATAACCTTTTGCTCGTGGTAAAAGTAAGACGGTTCCCTTTACGTGGCATTCACTGGGGTGAAATTACTATTTCTAATTGAAAGGTTCGAAGATTCTCGCGTATGGAGAGGAATGTGATGTCATGTGCATTAATTTATTCTGTGTCGGTAATTTTATACTTTGTATATACCAAAACAAATAGAATCACGCCAGTGTTGCGTGGTGGAGGCAGACGAAGCAGAACCAGAACTCCGTCGACGTCCCGCAGGACGACGACTCCCCGGTTGCCGCCGGTCTTTACCTTGGTCAGATTCTGCTTTATCTACATCCTCTGGCAATTTACGATGAGCTCTGAATGGAGAAAGGATGGGACTTCGAGGAAAGCGAAGAACCCTGGTTTGGCCTACGTTTTGCGAATGGAAACACTAGAATTTGACTTCGGTGATATGATGTATCAGGCACCGGTGACTTCAGATATCGATTCCAGCTCGTAGTCGTGAGCCTTCAGAGTTGCACATTGCAGCCAGCGACCCCCTGCCGTTTCTCTTAATAATCCGACGGAGAAGCAACAGGAAGACCGGTCTTACAGCAATGGCGATGCGACTCTTTGATCGACCACAACACCCAGATGCAGGGGTAACTTTTCAAACCCCTCTCGATTTGAATCCAATTGGGCACCTATACATCGAGTTGGGTCGCCGAGTGCGACAGCATTTCCATTCCCGGTTGGATGCGTCATGACCGACGCAGACATACATCGAAGCAGCAATGGACGGCTATCTGAGTCATCAGCGCACAGCTGCTAGCGCGTCTTGCGCCGGTAGCTGACTCGCCAACGGTGATTACCGTGGCGTCAGAAATCCGGGTTACACACCTCTGGCATTAGACCGACACACCTTTATCTCGCGTAGGTATCACGAAAGCAACTGTTTTTGAACGTTTCTTAGTTTACAAAGTTTAAAGTTGACAACATTATAAAGGAAACAGATATTTTAAAGTGATAATCCAGTGTTTTAATAAACGATTTCATACGGTAGATGTACAATTTGTCAATCACAATAAACACGTGGTTTCATGATTAAAATGTTAACGATGAGCTGTCTCGGTGCTCATGGGTCTGCTGTATACTGCGCAACCCTAACTATATTCTGATAAAGCTGCGAGGATACACGTTAATCCTTACATTAGTCAGGGTATAATTTACACACACACAAATCTGAATTATTCAGGGTGATGTAATCAGTCCGAACCTAATTCTTTCTGCTCTTGCACGCGCAGAAATTCTAATATTTAAATCAGCCTTTATGATTCCGTGGACCCTGTCTAGAGCTGTCGTTAGGCCGACTGTGTTTAACTTGCTGCTTTAATTTGGCAGGATGTATGCAAAGAGGAATGGCGGCAGTCCCGTTTGGAGGTCGAGTGCGTCAAGGGAGACGGGTTGGATTTCATAGCGCCTCGAGGAAGCGACTGCAATCCGTTTCCAAGGAAAGGCGAATGTACGTACTGGCCAAGCTCTTCATCTTTGCGCCGTGACCCCTTTGTTGCGGGGGGGGGAGGAGATGGGGAGCTCTTTTTTGCGAAACTAATTCGCCTCGTTTTGGCTCAGAACTTCGCTGTTTCTTGTGGTGGTTACTTAGCAACGAATACAGTTCTCCCCAAAAATAAGCAAACAAAAACTAATTAGTTATTTAAAAGCTCCAGTCTAATGTTTTTATCAAAGAGGGACTTTCCGATATTCTTTAGCGGGAGGGAGGAAGGTGGAAAGGTATTCATTACAACATTGTGACTTCTGTGGAGAATGGAGGTTTTCCGAATCTAGCGTTTCGTGATGAATCCAGCCTCTTTTGCGGTAGCGACGGTGCTGCCATCTAGTTACACCGGTGTGTGTGTGTGTGGAGGGGGGTGAACAGATATCGGTCCACAGATAAAGGCGTCCTCGCACATTGTGAAGACTTCGTTGAAGAACCTAAAGAGAGCGTCTACGATACTCGGTGTCGTCTGAAGCTCTTTCCTGCTCATCCATCGTTCAAGACGAAGCACAGCATCAGGGCGAGAGAACGCGAAAGTCCAGAAACTTCGGTTAGTTTATTCATGTTCTGCTGGGGTTAGGGTCCGTCCGTTCCCTGGTGGCCGTCCCGTGGTGCAACAAGCTTGGGTTTCTGTAACCCCTTTCGTCCTGGCGGCGCTCAGAGCCGCTTGAGCTCAGTCTCGAATGAAAGAAGCACAATGGAGTCTTACGCCGTCGCCATCTCGCGCACAGCTCGGATTAGCACGGGCGGGCAGACAGACCGCTCGCTGTACGTTGGACCTGGATAAATAACCGAGGGGCAGCGAATTCCTCCCGTGGAACCGCACGTTCGGCCGGGAACCCGAGAGCGCCGCGCTGTCGGTTAACACAAACAGCTGGGGGCGGCGGACAGTCTTCCGCGGTGTTGACATTAGATTTACGAGCGAAGTGGCGGATCGGCGATGTGCTGGGGAAGATGTTGTGAACGGGAGACTTTCCGGGGAGCTTTTGAGGCCGTCACGCGAGATAGGGGCGCGGGGCCAGACCTCGGGGAGATAAAACCGGGGTGGGAGCACGTCCGCGCTACCCGCCGACCAAAGGTCTTTGCGCGAAGGGCTCCGGCGGCCCCAAACCCGGCTGCCATCGATTGCGATTCTCTGCGGATCCTCTGTTTGTTTGTATCTTTAAAGGATCTCCGAGAAAAATAACTAAGAAATGACGGCTCGGTCAACTTGGATTTCCTGGAAATACAGACGGCCACAAATAGGCATCGAAGAGGAGGTGGGGCGTAAGTTCCGGGACACCGCCAGCAAGAGTCGAATCAGAAATAACAGGAAATTAACACACACGCAAACGCACAGACACAGACACAGGCACAGACACAGAAACAGGCACAGGCACAAACACAGACACAGACACAGGCACAGACACAGACACACACGAAAACACAGGCACAGGCACAGACA